>OY754968.1:15267615-15462615 GCA_963576475.1 Molanna angustata
GATTTTAATTGATTTTAATATATTCTTGCAGAATATTGTTTCAGAACGATGACTTAGAAAGCAGATTTTGTACACATACCTATCTTTTATTTTTTCATTCAATAATAATTGTCAATATACTAATAGGTATAATATCTATGTTTTGCAATTTGAAAGTTTGGTACACACACTTAAATATTTTTAGTTGTAGTCCTTTGCTGATTTGTTTAATAATCAATTGTTGTATGTATTTATTAATTTATTAGTATTTTAAATTGCGAATGCAAACATAGGTACATTTTATATTGTTTTCTTTATCTACTACATTTTTAAAAATATTTGTGTATAAACCTAATTTATTTCAATAGCATCAATATACATAATAACAGAAATAAGCATTATGGATATTAATATTTTTAAAGTAGCAGAATGAAATATAAAACACTATTAAATTTATCTACATGCTTCATTTTACCACTTACTAAATACCTACTTAAATGTTTCAAAATATAATAAAAATATACTTTATACCTATTTAGTAAATTAAACATTTAATCTACCTAGGTGAAACGACAGCACTAAGTTCGATGTCGGTAAAAAGCGCGCGCAGGCCTGTATGTCGTAGGCCGTTATTCAGTGCTGATATTGATAAAAATATAATCATAACTTAAGAAAAAATATTCATTATAGAACTTTTGCGAATGCTTCTCAAAGTGACGTAAGGTGAGTTTGTATTAAATATGTAAATGTGAACTCATAAGCAATTTATTATAAATAAATATAAATTTGTACCAAATTTTCGGTGAGTCTAACAATATATCTAGCCTATGTAGAATGAGACGGCCACCATTTGCCAGGTCAAACTTTCTGAATACCGTGTTGACTTGTTACCTTTTTTATGGTGGGAAGATGTGGTACAGATGAAAAATGAATTCCAACTCAGGCGATATTGGAAAGTGATCATGGTTGAACTTGAGTTGGGACCGAACGTGCTGCAAATGATGCATGATACAACGAGAAAAGTTCAGAGGAAAATCGACCCATTTAGTTTAATACTAAGCGACGACGCGACGTCGGGAGAAAAATTCTATTTTATAAATCGTTTATTTATTCTTTTTAAAAACAATGCGAATTCAAGATTTAATCAACCGCATTTTAATATAATATATTCTCAACGGCAGAATGTGAATGAAATTAATATTTTAGGGTTTTATATTATGGTTTTGTATAAAATATATTGAAATTTGACCGGTTGTTTGCGATTTTTACAAGATATACTTATGTACCTTATTATGTACCTTATTGGTATACGAATAATTAAGCGTAAACAAATAAATAAAAAAATTAACGTTAACAAGTTATCTGATAATGATAACTTTAAAAACACTATTAAATCACTTATAAATTCTTCATTGTCTTATTAAATATTTTGTGTTTTTTTTAATTGCATGTTTTTTTTCTTTTCTTCTTTTATTTCTTTATTTTACTTCTCGGGCAACTAACAGGTACAAGTTGCCACATTCTGGAGAATTACAATATTAATCGTCTCACAGATCCAGACTGAAAACACAATTAAAAACTGTGTCTCCACCGGGAATCGAACCCGGGACCTTTGGATCAGCAGTCAGATACCTAACCAACTGAGCCATGAAGGCCGACAAATATTCTTTTCTTATGATATTGTGAATATTTTTGGATTTTTAGTAATAATGATGATTAATTTTGATTTTTTATAAGAATCCCCCCAAACCACGAGTACGAACTTTTTTGGGGGTAATATTAATAAAATATTTTTGTATATATTATGTGTAGGTATTTGTAAATTTATTTATATTTTTTTTCAAATAAATAATAAATAAATAAATGTTTAACGTTTTGTTTCCTTTGAAAGCAGAAGTTATTTAAAAAATGTGTTTCCATCTTCTGAATAAAATAACTTCTATTAGCACATTCACGCAATCAAATTTCGTACACGAGTGACCTTTATTAATAAAAAAGTAAATTCAATTGTTGAAATGAAATACATAATTTCTGCTTCACTTACAGGACATTCTGTAAAAAGTCCATTCTGATGCTATTTATATAAAATATATACTGCGACAATCTAAGAGAACGAATGAATCTTGTAAGTTTTCAAATTCTTCAAAGTTCTTTTTTCGCATCACGGTATCTTCTCTAACAATGATAATTTGGAAGGCTTCACGAGTTAATTACTCGTCTTACGAGTTTTTAGTCGCTTACTCAGATTGTTATGAAGGAATCGCTCCCAATTGCGGAACACAAAAGTGGTGATAGCGAAAAAAAAAGAATATTAAACTTAAGAGGCTAAAGAGTATATTATGAAAATAATTTCCCCAGTACCCTCAAAAGATACGTCTTTGTAATAAAAAAACAGTTAATATTTACATTTTTACTCTATTGCATGAGTTTTTTGAAATTAGAATATGTTTTTAAATTTTTCTTATAATATTAGTTTTAGTAAAACACTTTTTTATTTTTTTATTGCAAGTAACTAAAAAACTACAAGGAAAATGAAGATTTTTACTTCAATTAAAAGAAAATATGAAAATCTACCGGCTGAGTTTTTATTATAATATTTTAAATACTATTCTTGCTATTTAAAAAATGCTCTAAATTTCACCTTTTTTCACGAAAAATGTTGTATATCGCATATTAGGTGTTTCATACATTAGATGGCAATTTGGCGTTCATTTTTGAGTACATCCGTATACCCAAGGTATACAAGGGC
Organism: Molanna angustata; assembly: GCA_963576475.1. Taxonomy (NCBI): domain Eukaryota; kingdom Metazoa; phylum Arthropoda; class Insecta; order Trichoptera; family Molannidae; genus Molanna; species Molanna angustata. The sequence continues at coordinate 15,270,344 of OY754968.1, forward strand.
CTTAATTTGAGATACTTACGTGATGGTGGATAAATAATCATATTGAACATGGAGTCAAAGAAAAATAAATACAAATACTCAAAAATATTCATTCAAATTTATGGAAATAAGAAGCGAAAACCTTTTTGGTACAAACCCCTTTATTTTATCGTGTTGGTCATATTTCAAGTTGAATTTAGTATTTCACCGTAATGCGCATCCAGTTCCAAATGCTTTTATATACCAGACAGCTATAAAAGTATACTATAGATTAGACAAATATACCCGTTATCATTATGACACTAAATTTATGAATGCTCAAATAAAAGAGATTGTTAAAGATTTCTTTCATTTTAAATAACTGATTTTATTTCAACTTACAAATTTTTTTTTTGTTACTTTTATTGCGTAGATACATGATCATTGCAATACGTTTTATCTGAATGTAACTGAATAATACATTGCAATGATGTATGTTTACTGAATATATACCTATTAAAAAAAACCTACATAAATGAGTAATGGTTTTGAAGAGTTACAAATCAACATCATTGGCACTCCAAATCTTGTCTGCAGCAGTGTCCATATTTTTTTTTTTTTTTTTATAAAAAATGAATATGTCCTTGTTAAACAAGTACATATACATCTTTCTACGTTCCCTAAAATAAGCAAATAAATGCTTGTGCTATAGGTGAACGAAATCGGTCGAGGCAGGATTCGAACTCGCGATCACTGGATTACTAGCCCAGCGCGCTAACCGCTCTGCCATCGATTTTGTATTACCTTTCTCTTTCCCACTTAATGTATTCTGTCGTGTATACTTTTTCTTGGTGATATTGTAAGAATCCGTTTACCTGTATCCATTTTGAAGATCGTTTTGTTCTCCTATACATAACGTGTCTGTATATAAATATAAAATTGGCTACAGCCGTGTGTGGGGCTTAGTCTCCAGTTTCTAATTCCGTTCGCCTTTTTTCATCTTCTGTGTCTTCTGAATATGATCGTCATTCATCCGGCTGACATATCCCATCTACTGCAGTCTACGTATTTTTATGACTTGTACAATGTTTGGGTCTTCATATATTATAATGCTTGTAGTTCATGGTCTAAAGATCAACGCTTCAAAGACAAAATAAATGGCAACAAGAAAAGCATCACTGAATAGTATAAGTGTAAGAAACGAATCAATATCAGTGGGAACCCATCAGCTAGAAGCCGTTGAATCATTCACATACCTGGGATCTCTTGTTACAGCGGACAACAACACCAGTGCAGAAATAAGGGCAAGACTTGCCGCGGCAAATATATGCTATTATGGACTGCTAAAGCATTTAAGGTCACGACGCATCTCTCGAAAAACAAAAACCCTCATTTACAAAACTCTTCTTAGACCGGTCATGACATATGCATCAGAATGCTGGACATTGACCAAGAAGGATGAAAATGCATTGTTGGTTTTCGAAAGGAAAATACTTCGGAAAATATTAGGCCCTACCTGTGAAGGAGGATCTTGGAGGATCCGGTTTAACCATGAACTAGAAATAATGTATGGCGAACCAAACGTTGTCCAATACATCAAAATTCAACGTTTACGTTGGCTTGGACACGTTTTTAGAATGGAGGATAGCCGGGTCCCAAAGAAAGTATTGGATACCTGTCCTGAAGGAAGAAGAAGCAGAGGTAGACCTAGGATAAGATGGCTGGACGACATCGAGGGAGATATAAGAGCGATCGGACAGACAAATTGGAGGAGACTTGCTGCCGACAGGGCGGAATGGAGGCAGTTTCTTGAGGAGGCCAAGGCCCATATCGGGCTGTAGCGCCATTGCTGATGATGAGTTCATGATTACATCGCATCCTCCAAGGTCCATTTTCGTTTACTGAGCGAATAATCTTGCTCAGTATTTTTCTTTCAAATATCGAGAGGCAATTTTCGTCTCTTGTCAGTTTGTTTAGTATTGTGCTCTTCGGACAACTAACAGGTACAATATCAAATATTTGTTTAACACGCACCCATATTTAACATGGCGAATAATGGCACAGGATAGAGACCAGTGGAAGTCCAAGCGGGAGGCCTTTGTCCAATACTGGACTCAAGAAGAGGCTGAGTAAGTAAGTAAGGAACACGCACCCAATAACAAGTTGCCACATTCTGGAGACTTACGATATTTATCATCTGACAGATCCAGACTGAAAATGCAATTAAAAACTGTGTTTCCACCGGGAATCGAACCCGCAACCTTTCACCCAGGAGTCCTATATCTATACAATTGAGCCACGATTTTCTATTCATTTTCTTTTCCTAAACCTTATTATGTTACCAATCATATTTTTTTTCAATTGATTGTATTTTTTATATTTTAACTGTTTTTGTTTTTCAATACTTATGAAATATAATTTTAACTATCTAATTGACACTGGTATACAAGGCAGAGATGTAATGGAGGTGTGTGACGTTGCTCCGTCCTGCTGGAACCATGTTCTTTGGTTATAGCCAGGAAAGCTTTGCAGTTCAGGCACCAAGAAGTCGTTATACATCTCCACATAATACCCTGAATAAAAGTATAAACTTTTTAGAGACATCTTGTATAATGGAATTTATAAAATTCGGATAGATCAGTCAAAAAATTACTATTATGTAGTTTTACTAATTTATTATATAAAAATTACTAATTTAGTGACTAGGTGCAAAAGTAATCAGCAGAGTTGGGGCTTTTTGAATGAGGGGGACACAAGCTGCAACTGCGGGGAGGTGCAGAGTAATTCTTACTTATTACAATGCCCGCTGATGCAAAATGCATGTAATATGAATGATCTATTGGTGGCAAATAACAAGGCGATATACGTTGCTGCATACTGGAGTGGCAGGGCCTAAAGTCCGGACCCTATAAGTAAGTATGAAAGTTATCCAACTTTTTTTCAAATATTTAACATACATACACGAAAACAAACATCTCTACATAGAAGTTTGAGAAAAATGGTAGACAAAGACAGAAATATCTGCTATTACGGATGTAGGTATTTTACGGATGCAAGTAGTTTAACCGCAAAACATTTTTCGCAAACGGTTTAATGTTCGTGCTTAATAATTGCAAGCCGCCGTTGCTAATCGAGGAACAGTACAGATGTGCATTTGCGGGTATAATCTGGGTGCATTTCAGAAATAATAGCATGCAAATAGGAATGCATATCAATTTATTCATTCAGTGGTTCACTATGCAAGCAAAAAGTTTCAATTAAATTCATTTAATTGTTGGAACGAGCTAAGGCAACAGATATAGGTACAAAAATATTATAAATTATAGGTACCTAAATCTAATTACCTTGACTAATTTACTTTGGATTTCCAAAAAGAACAGCCCGCTGAGGAGTTAAGTAACATATTATAAATAATTAACAATACGTACATTATAAAATGAATGATAGAAAATATACTTACTTCTTTGTAACTAAAACTAAATTAAACGATTTTGGCATTCTTGTCAAATGCAAATCTCACCGTTTATAGTGTCATCCTCTGGCATTGTTCCATAATCGTTGAGCCATTATTGAGAAAAACAACGATAGGGGATTTTATTAATATTTTAACTTGCTGAATACGAAAGTATTTTGAAAATAAGAATATTACGGAATAAATATATTTACGATATAGGGTAGAGGATAGGCTGATTATGTTAAGCAGTGTACAGAAATAGCTGATTAAATATTACATACATACAAACCATCACGCTGTGCAGGTAGAGAGAACCGAATGACACATTTTTTCTATCCTGGTACGCATCCATTGCCTCGTCAACATTTATGCATCGTCTCATACATGTTCGTCTGTTGTTCACGATTCTAGCATTTCACTCTTTCAGAATATCGTTCACATGGTTGAGCCATCCCTTCCTTGGGCAGCCCCGATCTCTCATTCCAATCCTGTCCGCACTGTACGCCTTTCTTAATCTTGCATTATTTTCTTATGTCCTCGTTACTTACCCTGTCAAACATCGTTCTATTACAGATTCTTCTGAACGATCTAAATTCAACTGCATTTATTCTGCTATCGTGCGATTTCTGCCCAGCCCAAGTTTCACTTGCATACATCAAGTTTGGCACTACGTAAGCGTTATAAATGGCATCTTTGGTTTCCTTAAATATATTGCGATCTTTTATAGTTGGTCTTTGTGCTCCATTCACTCTCTTTCCTGCCATAAGTATTCTTTCGATCTTCATATCAAGCCAACCATTCCGTTAAACATGCTGCATTCTCTACTCTTATTTGATACGATGCTCAGCTTTCGCTATTTTCGCCTTTGATTTGCTGGGATTCGTCTTCCGTTCGTTCTCTATGCATCCATTTAATAAGTAAATAAATTATTTAATAATTAACAAAGTCTTAAGGACCTTCATTGATTATCTGATTTTGATGCTGTGAGTTTTTTTTGTGTGTGAGAAAATTGTTATTCTAAAAAAATATCTCAGGTTATACTATTTAAATGTAATAAGCGAATTTTGGATAATATTAGCTAATGAAGCCATCAATCACCAAACAACCGACAGCTAATTTTGACAACGATGAAGTAAAACTCAAACATAGTCGTCCACGTAGTTGACAGGGGAGTGAAATTAATAGGTCAAATTAAAAAGTTGGAAAATTTTCGATTCGGTATTTCGTTTATATAAACTGAATATCAGATATTTGAAATACGGTTTTTCATTGAACGAAGTGAAACGTATGTTTTTTTTAATAGATACGTTTTGCTAAACACAATATCAAAGGATTGATTTTTAAGTGTTGGTTGCAATAAAATTGGGAAAATATAGTTTTTTTAAATATCAGTCAGTCATGTATACAACCACACTTTATAAACTATCATGTGAAAGGTATTAATTTTATAACATTGATGATATAAGTGGACTGTGTAAAATGATCACACTGATGACTGCTGGTTCACTGTGAAGGTTTATCCTGTACACTCGAAACAATCAACAAATCTACACGCGGTGATCTTCAGACTTGTACTAAATCACCCACTCGTCATTTTCCATTATTATTCGTACAAAAAAGAAATGTAACTTATAATTTTCCAATGCAATAATTTGTGAACACATCGGTGAGGGGAAAGACAAGGTAAGAAGACATGGACATATACGTCTACACACGGTATATTCCACAAATCGAGGTAACCAGCGAAAGTTTTGCGGGTGTTAATTGTTTCATGAAAAGAAGCATGACGATACACTCGCGTGTATCCCTACACACGACTCTCGACTCGCCCAATACGGCAACGTTCAGAATATAAAAGAGTGCTGAACGTTAATGCTGAATTCCGTGAGATGTTATTTTGCCTTTGCGTGACATCTGAAAATTATTGTAATAGAAATAAGTCTTATTCTTATTCTAAATTTGAACACAATTTTTTTTAATACAAATATATTTAGAATTATTTTCTTATGTTGTTATTATCGAATGATATTATGTACCTAACTTAAATAATTCAAAATCTTTTTTATAATCTTGATTATTCATAATAAAATATTAAGAACATCATAACAAAGACGTTGCTATGGTGCTGTTTGATCTGTCAACGTCGCAATTCAATCATGATTTTATGTTGATTTAACGTAAATTAATGAATAGTATATTTCCAACAGTATAAATATTATTACAAAGAAACAAAAATACATTTTTTTTAGTTTATACCTAATTACAATTTTACAATTATAATTATTATTATTTTCCACACATTTGGAAATTTTACTGCATCGCTAGACATAGTCTGTTCTGAGGCAGTACTAGTTTTGAACCAATATGTAGGAATACACTACGCATAGAATTATAATGTAATAATCTAAGACACTACGTTTGATTACATATTTTATTCTGTTTTTCATTAATTTATGAAATGGAATAGAATGTCGAAATAATATTTAAAACATTTTGCATATTTTGATAAATCATAAATATAATTACATCATCCGCTTCACTAACGTCAAAAATTATAAAAATTGATCAGCCCCCCTAGACAACGTGTCATCTAGCTCAAGAAAACAAACATGAAAAGATAACTCAATGTATGGAAGTGACAGTTGGCAGTCATGTGACAACTGTCACTTCCATACATTGAGTTATGTACCTTTTCTTGAGCTAAATGACACGTTGTCTAGGGGGGCTGATCGGATTTATTCGGGATTTATCGGAAACGATCGGTTCCTGTAATCTTATTATGATGCCTCTAAAATCGCATAAGACCGTGTTTAACTAATGAAGACGTTATGCAGTCGTTGCGAAGCTTTATTGCCTTATATTGTGATTATGAAATTATGAATAGGTATAATGTTAATAGATGCTGTTATGAACTGCTACAAATCTATCATACATAAGTTACTATGAATAAACACCCGAGTGCGCTCGCATTGTGCAGTGATGGCAACATTATTATCTTGCACTCGGTATATGTTATTTTATTTACACATTATTATTTTAATCTCTCTCCTTATTTAAAGGCTTTTGTTTTATCACCGTTACCAGTGTTATTTTACTGCAAATCTTATGCAAATACGTTTTAAGCGATGATTGTTTTTTTTACTTAAATTAATATTTAGTAGTATGTGACAGACGACTGTCATTGGAACATTGGAGACCTTATGTGTTTGTATCATGTGTTAACTTGTGTGTGTATATTTCAATGTTCTGTTGGTGTCTTAATAAATAAATAAATAAATAAATAAATAAATAAATAAATAAATAAATAAATAAATAAATAAATAAATAAATAAACAAATAAATAAATAAATAAATAAATAAATAAATAAATAAATAAATAAACAAATAAATAAATAAATAAATAAATGAATAAATGAATAAATAAATAAATAAATAAATAAATAAATAAATAAATAAATAAATAAATAAATAAATAAATAAATAAATAAATAAATAAATAAATAAATATATAAATAAATAAATAAATAAATAAATAAATAAATAAATAAATAAACTGGTTGGTTGGAAGAAATTGCCTAGTGGCAATAAGCCCGCCAGTGTACAATTATATTTGTTTATATTATGTACAAGAAGATGTTTAAATAAAATAAATAAAAATAAATAAACAAATAAATAAATAAGATCTAAATAGTACCTACATCATACATTATTATGATGGTAGGTATTGTTAATATAAATTTTCTCTTTTACCCGAACGACTAAATACTGAGTAGATAGATATAAACCACTTTAAATCATACAGTACCATAGCTTGGTTTTTCAGATAAAAAATGATAATGATATCATTAAGTCGTAGACATAAACGAGACAAATGATCACATTTGGTCGTTATCCGAAGCGATCAAAAAGTATAATTGGTTCCTAAAATTATATGGATCTCAGTTAATAATACGTCGTAAAAATCGTAGAAAAGAATAAAGTTTCATTAAGGAATCTTATTTATTTATTTATGTAAGTATAGAGGCCGGATTTCTTGTAATAAGCCAGTCTTCCATCCGAACAAGTCATTGTGGAGCCTCAAATAGAACACTGATACACCAATAAAAATTTCAAAAGTACAAATACGTACCTACTTATATTATTTGTAGTAGAAATCAGAAGATGTAGAAAAATATCGATCAGGAATTAGTTGACATATTTTTAAAGGTCTCTGAAATATTATTTGTCATAATAAAATCTAGTTTTTTTATGAATGAATATGTCCTTGATTCTCATACATTGCCCATATTAAGTAGAAATTCTTGTGTCATAGGTAAACGAAATCGGACGTTGCAAGATTCGAACTCGCGCCCACTGGATTACTAACCCATGATTATTATAAAAAAATATGATTCGTAAAACTGACTGCTTTCGTGGCTCATTTGGTTGGATATCTGACTCTTGAACCTAAGATCCGGGTTCCCGGTGGAGACACAGTTTATTAATTGTTTTAAGTCCGGATCTGTTAGACGATAAATATTACAAATTTCCAGAGTATGGCAACACGTAATTGGGTGTGTGATAAATTAAATGTTTGACATAGTACCTGTTAGTTCCTCGAGAAGCAATACAAAAAAAATATTTGTGAATTAACGTTATTTATTTATTTATTACATACTTCTCGGGCAATTAACAGGTACTATGTCAAATATTAATTTAACACGCACCCAATAACAAGTTGCCACATTCTGGAGACTAACGATATTAATCGTTCACAGATCCAGACTGAAAACACAATTAAAAACTATGTCTCTACCGGGAACCGAACCCGGGACCTTTGGATCAGCAGTCAGATACCCAACCAACGGAGCCATGAAGGCCGACTTATGGTGTTGATGTAAGTATCTTTAACGATGGAAGAAGTTTTTCATTTTTTATGACAAAATTTTTGATGTTTCAATAGAGTCGAGGTTGGAATATAATAGGAGAACCAGGAACTCAAGCCACCTACTGGGCTTACGACCTGTCATTGGCTGGTTTGCGTGGTCAACTTCGTCTCCATTGAGATGTTAAAAAAAATGATAAAATATCATTGTTCCTGATAGGGAAAATCCAATAATTGCGTATATTATGCAACTTTGAAAATACTCGTTTTAAGTGAATTTGCTTTTAAGGTACTGTGGCTGGTGAGGATCAGAGAGAATATGCGCAACGTTCACCAGCATAAGTATCAATGTAATTTTTGAAAGTTCTTTATATTTTAGTACATAAAGTGATCACGGAAACCAGCCGATGACATGTCGAAGCCCTGTAGGTATGTACCTGGTTTCTTCCATAATATTCCAACTTCGTCTCTATTGACATGTTTAAAAATTGTCTTAAAATATTATTGCTCCCGACATCATCATAATCATCATTAATGGCTCCACAGCCCATTGCGGGCCTTGGCTTCCTCCAGCATTCCTCGCCATCTCCCTCTATCCTGACATGCTCCCCTCCAGTCCCTTACACCAACAGCCTCCACATCCCGCTGCACGTCATCCAGCCATCAGATCTTGGGTCTACCAACGTTTCGTCTTCCTTGTGGCTTTGTGTGCAGGACCGTTTTTGGTACTCTTTCATCGCCCATTCTTTCCACGTGTCCTGCCCATCGTAGCCTCTCTATTTTTATCACCTTTATAATATTGGACTCATTATAAATATTATAGATCTCATCATTATGTCGTAATCTCCAAGCTCCGTTTACCTGCACAGGTCCGAATATCCTTCTGAGTATTTTTCTCTCGAACTTTAGTAGAGATAATTAATCTTGCAGGGAACTAAATTCCAATGTTTACGTATATGCTACTGTAAAAAAAATATTGTGATTATAAATAAAACGCATCTATATAACTATAATCTTGATAGGATATAGTAGATATATTATTATAACCCCCATATTATATTATTATCTTGTCGAATTTCACAAAAGCTAAATAGTTTCGTTCGTAAAATATTATCTACGTGTTCAACTTTTCGTATTATTATTTGCGTGTCAGATCACAACACCCTATCGCAAAACAACAGCCAAAAGTTGGGTCATTTGTCATCACGAAACAATTTAGATTTGGTACTACTCTGTTGAATTGATACGGTAGCATTTTTCATTTGACGATGCGAGCTTAATATACGTACATGATATGTATCTACCTAACGTTTTATATATGGTTAAAATATCACATGAAATTGATTAAAGTTTCATTGATTTATTATTGAAATATTATCCGATCAAACGTCAAAATCAAAAAAATGATTGGTTAGTAATCCAGTGGTCGCGAGTTTGAATCCTGCCACGACCGCTTTCGTTCACCTATACCACAACGATTTATGCTAAATATAGTGATGTGTGAGGATTTATATGTTCTAGTTTCAAGGACATATTCCTTAAATAATAAAAAAACGTAATTTTTCGTACCAAAATCAAAATATAAAGTGAGAATGGAAAAAAAACTATGACCAACCTTAAAAACTATGACTCTTCTGTATAGTGAGTGTACATTTTTTTAAGTTAACAATCCCCTAATTCACATTCTTTGGTGAAAATTAGAATAATGGACGTGAGGGCATTATGTAGTTTTGACAGATTTAATAAAAAATGGATAAATATCTATAAATAAAACACATTACACATTCAAAAAATATCAAAACGAATCTCAAAATGCAATTTCTTTTTTAACGTTACATATATGTTCCTAACCTGTTGAGAAATTGAGCTCTCTTTTAAGTGAGGATTACAAATCAAAAATTCAAACTTGTATTCTTGGTGCTGTATAAGTATTTATGACGAACTAAAAAATACAATTAATTTATAATTAAATAGGTTCAAATTATCTAATACAATTTATACCGATTAAGTTGAAATTAAAGCGGTGTGGATAATTTAATGAATGAGGACTTATCAATACTTATTTACCAGCTTGAAAGGATTGTTCATCAGCTTTTAATCAATTTTATAATCGTATTATAACGCCTGAAATAATCAAGATGTACCCGTTTTTCTTAAATTTGCGATTATGTAAGTGTAGACGTATTTTTATTTTATTTTATTTATTTAAACACTATTAGACAAAACATTTTTTGCTAGTACAAATGGTGGACTTATTGCCTAGTGGCAATTTTTTCCAAACAACCATCTGTTACATATTTAGATAAAGATGATTCGGTACCTACTATAAAAACCATATACCTACATACATTCATTTATATGCTAAAAAAAGAAGAAAAAAACATTGAATACCTACATATTTCCATGCCATTCATACGTGCACACATAGATAATATTCATAAATACGCAATTATAATAAAATAGTAGCATGTAACACATGAGATACAACTTTCGATAGTGATAGTATGATAGTTGAAGAATAATAACCAAACTATAAACCCATAAATCCAAATTATTGAATATTTTAAGATATTTTGTTTTCTATACAATACATGTATGTAGATATGTATGTCAAGATAGGATAGTATGGAGGTCAGTCCTTTTTTCCTACCCAGATATGAAAAAAGCATGATGGTACGTATGTATGTTTGGAAATTAAGTATTTTATTTTATTTTTTATTTAAGAAACACTCACAGAGAAATTGACATTAAAAAATACAAAATATATAAATACAAAATAACATATAAGGTCAACTCTCCAATTACGAGTGCCTGCAGCATGTTATATTAAAATACCTATGATAAGGTGGTAGGAGGAGAAAAAGGGGACAAATTCAAGGACCACAGTTGATTCTAGGATTGCTCCTGCGAATATATTATAATATCTTTACTCAATTGCTTAAATTTTGCATATTTTAAACCATTAAGTCTTCTTAGATAATGTGTATAGGCGACTGCCATACAAATTGTATGAAGCAATGTCGTCGCTAAATTAAATTTCAATAAAAATTGTTAAAAAGAATTTGAGATGCACAGCTACAATGGTAATTTTTTATAGTGAATAAAATTGTCTAGTTGGTGTGATTAGGCGTTTTTCGATATTTTCAAAAACTTTGGAAATATAGGCAGTTAAACACATAAATTTATCATAAGCAAATATTTTTTTAATAAAAAATGTTTGAGAAACTCTGTATTTTTTTTAATTCATTTGAAATTTTGTATTTGTCTATGTTCATACCAATTTTCAGTGTTCTAGCTTTTATGGTTTCTGAGATATATGGAAAAATAATGTAAAAATTCAAAAGTTAATAACCCCTGACTGAAACAAAAGTTTAAAATTCTGAGTATAAAAGTTTTGTTGGCCTATAACTATTTATATATTCTGAAATTTTGGGCTCTGTGAATTGAGCTGATCAAAAGTTATAAGGGGGGGACGCACTTGTTTTTTTACACGAAATTGTGAATAATCCGGGTATAGAACATAAAATATGCGGCGAAGCCTCTAAGATGATGATTTTTGACTTCAAATTTGGAAAAAACGTGAAAAATATTGACCCTGCATACAATCTTGTGTATCTGGGTTGATACTTTGGTTGGGTCGATATGTTAAGAGAACAAAGTTCTCTTGAACAGATCGACAGTTGGAATATGAACATATGGTGCTACGAACCTAAGGCGATAGATGTCGAAAAGTAAGACATGTATTTTTTAAATATAAAAATATGACATTTGATTCTTTCTGCGTACCTAAATAGAAAAAAAGGTAAAAATGTACTAAGCGTAGATTGGTCTGGGACTAACGGTCTTATTCATAATAACTTACATAATGCTAGGTTTATGACTTATATTATTTTATATGACTTATAGCAATTTTACAACAATTTATCTACGAAAGCCACCCCTACTCAGACTTCATATTGTCCAATCGTTATTCCTTGCAGTGGTATCCTCTTACAGAATAAAATCAGCCTTTGTACTATGACCCATATTTAGTTGTTGAGTAGTTCTTAGTCCGGAAACACCAAATAGGTAAGTACGTACTTTAAATACATTAAGAATCTGATTATTTTTATCTTGAAAATTCATCAAAATTGACCAATCTCCTCCATCCAATCATACATACTTCATTGTTTTATGAATCATGAATTTGTTTTGAATGTATAAACAGAACGAATAGAGTAAACCCTATTAGAGGAAAAATATGACGTTGCCTTATATTTGACGGAACTCGTTATTTTTTGACTTATGACCCCATAACGAGGACCCGGTCCGTTCCACAATTAAACAACGCTGAAGTCATCATTAAGATGAAGCTCCAATTATTTGACAAATTTTACAGCAGACTACGGGTTAGCTGTCCATTTGAAAAATAATGTGAGAAAATTTTTAGATGGAATCTTTTTCCCGTGAAAATAATGTTGATTTTCTATGGTGGATCCTCCAACAAACTGTCAACACTAATTCCTTCACATCTTGAAAGACAAGATCATGACATCTCCTTTTATTAACACGTCTACGTAGAAATAGAGTGGAAAAGTTTTTTAACACACACCGTTACATAATATAAGACTAAAAAAATACAATGACTTTATCTTTACGAGCAATTTCAGCATGTTTTTTTTAATAAATAAATAAAAAAAAATCACTGAAAAAAATAATTGTGACCACCGAACTGGCTACCTGCGTTTTTAGCCAAACCTTTGTTATTAGTAATAAAAGTTTATCTGTTTATGACTGTATTGTTTGGTTAAACACACAAAATATTTAGTTGCACAAAACGAATTGTTTTGTAGTCACTATAGTTCGGTTAATTTATTCCCCGTTAAACACCCCAGATGGAGCGATTTAATTGATTCAATCAGTTCATTAAGCTGTGAGGCACCGGCTTAGAATAGTGCTTCCACTCTTTTCTGTTATTGTTTTCGAGTGTCCCGTAAGAGCCGGGTAATCGAAAATGCAACAGGCAACTATAACATCTCACATAGTTCAGCAATGAGGTTCACCGCCCATTCTGAATATAGTGCCTTTTTAGGTGAGACGAGACTGGTGTGTGGGTATACACAGATATGTTGTGCTCCCTTTTATAAGGCAATGCACACCCGCACACCTTTCGCTGGTTACCCCACATTGTGGGATATGCCGTAATGGTATTAATGAATGAACGAATCAGTTCATCCATTAATAGATAAAACAGGAATGGGCTTAGACTATCTCCTTGTCGGACACCCGTCATTACAGGGATCGGATTGATTAATTTTTTGTTATTCTTTTTTTTTATTCTTATATTTATATCCCTTGTTATGTTTATTAATAGGAGGTACATCCTTTATCCAGGTATTAAATGAATTGCATTTTATTATCTGAGCGGACATGCATTGGATTCTAAAAATTTGATTAATTAATTATTTGAAATGGAAAACAATGGCAGTCGTTATTTACCCGAATTGCTTACGTATTTCATAATTAAATGATCCATTCGTTCCCAACAATACATTTATAATGAATGGGTATTATTTACCCAAAACAAAGGTTTTCTTGAATCTGGCATCGTTCCTATGGTTGGTTATATTATCCTTGTACAACTGGCGTTCGACGCCGTGTGAATGCAAAATATCTTACTATCTTCCAGCATCTTTGTTCCTTATTAAATTTAAAAAGAGACACGTAAGCAATCTGCGAAACCTTTCTTGTTCCTCACAACTGAAATAAAATGTAACTATGGCATTTTTCTGTTGCAAGCTTGGGTACAAATGGGATAACGAAGCTCAATCGCTACCTACAATAGAGAGAAGAAAAATTAATTTTCTTTCTAGTAGAAAAGATATATAGTATGGATCTTTGACTAATAAAACGATAATAATAAAAAAAATATTCCTGTCCGTGAAGGGGGGTGCAATGCAACACAAACTTTACATAATTTGCATACAATATTTTACATACAAAAAAGGTTACTTACACTAAGAGTTTTTAAACGATATTAATATTATAATACCTAGTCCAAAACAAATATGTTTATATTCGTAGATATCTTACAAATATAAAAATATACTTGGAATTAATTCTATTGAAATTGATTTATTTATCGACGCGTTTCGTGCAAGGCACATTGTCCGAATATTACTCTACAAGACTGAGATCTGAGACTAGTGGTCATACATATACTAAATTTACATGACAGGTGTATAAAAATGTTGGTTTCTAATGTAATGAAGCTATGTACCCAAAATGTGTTTTTTTTTTATTTAATTTATTTTTTGTAATCTGATAAAAATAACGATTTAAAAACACGAAATTTGTTTCAATAATCGAAAATTTTTTTTATGCATTTTCTCAATATGCAAACGAGAAAAAACAACGATCTATCGTCAAAATTAAAGAAGAAAATATTTTTTTTAAGTAATCGGCCTTCGTGGCTCAGTTGGTTAGGATCTGACTGTTGATACAATGGTCCCGAGTTCGATTCCCGACGCAGTTTCAATTGTGTTTTCAGTCTGGACCTGAGAGACGATTAATATCGTAAGTCTTCGGAATGTGGCAACTTCTTATTAGGTGCGTGTTAAATTGTTATTTGACATAGTACCTGTCAGTTGCCCGAGAAAAATAAAAAAAATGAAAATAAACATTATTTTACTTTTCTTTAATTTATCTTTTTTATAAAACTGTAAATCGCGTGACTTAATCAGCGGTCTTTTGAACCGAGATGGATGAAAAAATTCATATGTGATTACTCAAAATCACACGTATTAAATATATGGGTGTATGTAGGTATTTAGTGAGCCGTGTTCATCGATCGTCCTGTTTCAATTTGAATTCGTGTAGATTTAAATTTTGAATATTTGTTATGCCACGTTCAACGATAAATTAGATTTTCGGTAGATATACAAATTCTTTTTACAAAAATGTCTCGCTTCACAGAGATAAGCCATAATATTATAATGTTGTCGTCTTATTTTCTTCTGAATCAAACATCACGAAGCTTTAGAATACAAATCGTATTTTTATGTCTCCTTGTGATTTATAAAACGATTTAAAAACAGAGGTGTGGGACGGAATATGATTGATTGGTCTGAAGAGTTTCTTTTTTGCTTCGAAGCAATGTTCTACTACTAATAAAGCGGTTATAAAATGTGGATTGAATTTGTTATGATGAATGTTATAATCAAAATTTTATTTTGAATAATAAATATTTAGTAACTTTGATAAAATTGTCATTAATCAATGTCCAAGTACCTATGTATTGTAGGTATATACTACAAAGTGTCGCATTTCAAAAACCTTAGATCCATGCTGACGATAGATGCCCTGGTGGACCGCGTCAATGTAGCGTAGCTGAAGTGGAGATCTCTCTCTGGCGTAGTGTGCGATAAAAGAATGTCTATTCAATAAGGGCAAAATATGCAGAATAGTCGTTAGACCTGCGATGTTATACGGATCAGAGTGCTGGACAACATCAAAAAAGCACAACTGCATATGACTGAAATGAAGATGTTGCGTTGGGCCGGCGCGGTGGTGTAACACGCCTTGATAAAATTTGCAACGAGTACGTCAGAGGATTCTTCCAAGTAGTCCCAATATGAGAAAAAAATGAAAGAGGACACGTCATGTGAAGGGAGAGGTAGACCACCAGCGACATAGTGAACGAGTATTGAGAGGGAGCTGGCGGCACAAGGTGTCGGCAAGGAAATAATGATGATAATATATTATAACCAACAAACGCGTTTCACTAGGCAAGCAAATGAACTGAACTTCTCTGTGTCTATAATGAAAACCTCGTTTGGACAGAGACGTTTTGGAGTCATTACTCCTAGAACATTCATTAAGCTCGACAAAAAAAATAAGCAAATGGAAAATAGTCATGCTTTTAAAACTAAAATTAAGGAATGGCTCTTAGTATCAGGCAGACACAACGCAGAGGAAATTTTTCACCAATAACTTTCGGCCCCATACTTTATTTTGTTCTAAGTATATTAATGCAATTTTTTATATTATGATTTTTTGTAAATGTTTTTTTTTTATTTCCATTGTTGTTGTGATATTATCAGTTTTTATATACGATTGATGTTGGCATCAAATAATACAGTGTCACTATCTCGAGATGCATTGGCCCCGGCACAGGTTTTTTGCCTAGTGGGGCATTGCAGATAAAATTATTATTTTAATGTCATTAATGTTTGTATGAATAAATAAAAAATAAATAAATCATTACTTACATCTATATATACAAAAGGCTGTTGGTTATATCAACCGTATTACTATATTTAGAAGTAAATAATCAAACAGGTAAGACAACGACTGCCGGGTTTTACTAGTAAATAAATAAATTATAATTCAATAACCTTCTCCGGTGTACGCTGGACAAATCTCCAAAGTTTCAACGCAATCGGATGGTCGGTATATAGGAGTCCATCGACCATATATATACATACAAACAAATATACGTACATCAATGATATATAATATACTGTGATATCTGGTAGTTTTAATACACACATGTATATATTAAATTAACACGCGTTTAACAATTACACAGTTTATTATAAATTACAGTAAATTGAACCACAACGTGAGAGCACTATCGTAGATGAAAAGCCCGGAACAAACCACAAACATTCCTATATATTCAAACCCGAAGATTGCCGAATACCCCATTCGTACAATCTCGTAAACCGCTATACATATTGCCTGATACAAGGCGCAACATCAATATATCACATATACATTCCTACTATATACAAAAATGTAAACGTATACATTATAGTTAATGATGTTTTTCACTCACTTTGTCAAATTATCAATCTCGAAACAGGAAAACTTCCTAGTAAAGTTAGGGATTTTGTGTTTTAAAATATAAATTACATATTTAGTTTAGGTTTAGGGAACGCTTATGCTTATGTGTGAAAAAAAAGTAGTAAAATCAATAAATTGGTAAATTTTTCAATTTAAATCAGTTGAAAAACACATGCTGTATTTTCAATTCTAATTTTGTTTTAGTGAAATATTTGTTGTATGTGAAACAAGCCGCATAGGTCTCAAGACTGATCTCATTGCTTGAGTTAAAGCAACGCCTACATCACGTTGTTCAGAATAACGACTCTCACCAAATACATAAAGTAGCTAGCTATGTATCTATCTAACTATGTATATACTATGAGTAATATATAAATAACAAATAACACCGAATTCCCGACAAACTTAGTTTGGATTTGAGGTCGTATTTTCTCGTGTGTTCCATAGGTAGTTATTTTATACACAATAGGATTGCAAAAGTCGTACAGGCGTATATCGAGAGCTAGTTTTAATGTAACTATTTCCAAACTCTACGTAATGTACAGTCATTATTAACATTCTTGACGTTTGGACAAAGAGAAAGATTATGTCAAATATCTAATAAGTCAATACAGATTATTTAACGAACTTCTTATCAATGGCAATCATAAGAGTAATATGATAATTAATGGAATATAGAAAGAACAAGTCTGATAAAGTTAATGTGCAAGGACGATAAAAGTGGATAAAGATTGTTGGGTTATAAGATATTATGAAATTTTGCTGAATACATACATAATAATTCAATATTTGAGTCTGTGAAAACAAGAAAATAATGGGATAGTGTAGGATGGAAATGTAAGAAATCTATGTATGAGAAGAATTTATGATAATAATAATACCTTGTTTTTATTTCAGTTCGTGAGCAGGGGGATGTTATGCTACACAAACAATATTATATATATACATCATACTAAATATATAATTATTCAATATTGGATTATGTGAAAATGAGAATATAATAGAATATTGTAGGATAGAAATGTAAGAAATCAATTTATGAGAAGATTTAATATGAATATGTGTTTATTTTAGTTCATGAGCAGGGGGATGTAATGCTACACAAACCATATTATATATATATATATATATATATATATATATATATATATATATATATATATATATATATATATATATATATATATATATATATATATATATATATATATATATATATATATATATATATATATATATATATATATATATATATATATATATATATATATATATATATATATATATATATATATATATATATATATATATATATATATATATATATATATATATATATATATACATCATACTAAATATATAATTATTCAATATTGGATTCTGTGAAAATGAGAATATAATGGAATATTGTAGGATAGAAATGTAAGAAATCAATTTATGAGAAGATTTAATATGAATATGTGTTTATTTTAGTTCATGAGCAGGGGGATGTAATGCTACACAAACCATATTATATATATATATATATATATATATATATATATATATATATATATATATATATATATATATATATATATATATATATATATATATATATATATATATATATATATATATATATATATATATATATATATATATATATATATATATATATATATATATATATATATATATATATATATATATATATATATATATATATATATATATATATATATATATATATATATATATATATATATATATATATATATATATATATATATATATATATATATATATATATATATATATATATATATATATATATATATATATATATATATATATATATACATCATACTAAATATATAATTATTCAATATTGGATTCTGTGAAAATGAGAATATAATGGAATATTGTAGGATAGAAATGTAAGAAATCAATTTATGAGAAGATTTAATATGAATATGTGTTTATTTTAGTTCATGAGCAGGGGGATGTAATGCTACACAAACCATATTATATATATATATATATATATATATATATATATATATATATATATATATATATATATATATATATATATATATATATATATATATATATATATATATATATATATATATATATATATATATATATATATATATATATATATATATATATATATATATATATATATATATATATATATATATATATATATATATATATATATATATATATATATATATATATATATATATATATATATATATATATATATATATATATATATATATATATATATATATATATATATATATATATATATATATATATATATATATATATTATAGCTATAGAAATATATAAGAGAAGGGATATAATGAACAATCGGGACGACGGAGTTCGTTTGCCTAGTACCTGGAAGAACATTTTATATGACAAACAATACAATAATAATATTAATAATACCATAGCGAAAATAACCCCAAAACACAACAATAATAATATTAATGTCACAACTAAAATTAACAATAAATCACAACACAAAAATAATGATAAAATATTATTACCAACGAACACGACAGCAGGTGGGCGTGTCACAAGGAGCCAATCACGTCGCGCTAACAATATTTGACATAAGCGGCCATCTTGTACGCTACGAGTCACTTGACGGTGAGCTTTCAGTGTGAGTAGACGTGTGTCGCGCGCGTGCTTTTCGTTAAGTCCTTGAAAATGCCTGGTGATATTCAGGCGAAACGTCGGAAGACAAATGGTCTTAGTCAAGACCTACTGACACGGGAAAACCGAGATAAAAATATTATAACATATTTCACCCGTGAAAACATCAAATATAACATCAAATATAACATATATATATATATATATATATATATATATATATATATATATATATATATATATATATATATATATATATATATATATATATATATATATATATATATATATATATATATATATATATATATATATATATATATATATATATATATATATATATATATATATATATATATATATATATATATATATATATATACATCATACTAAATATATAATTATTCAATATTGGATTCTGTGAAAATGAGAATATAATGGAATATTGTAGGATAGAAATGTAAGAAATCAATTTATGAGAAGATTTAATATGAATATGTGTTTATTTTAGTTCATGAGCAGGGGGATGTAATGCTACACAAACCATATTATATATATTTATTATTATTTATTAAAAATACTACAATATTTACAGATTATACAATGATTACTTATTTATGGATGACTCAACTTCAAAAAGATAATTATCTCATGTTTTGAAGTTAGTCACATTTCACAAAAACATACAAACTAAAACTACACAGATTTTAACCTAGGCTTCATATGAAGGAACATTTACATTAATATAAACTAAAAAGCAAGCAAAAACTTGACAATCCAAGCAAAATATATAAATAAAAAATATATAAAATATTCACAAATCAACGATTAAAATGAAAATAAAACAAAATCTTTTATGCGTAATAATATATACCATATTATTATGCATAAAAGAATAACAGAAAATCTAATAAATAATAAAAGAAAAATAATAAGATATATAAGACATTAACATGCAAACAAAAAAAAACACCAAAAATATATGTATTCGTCAATATCTATTAAAAATACTTTAGTAGCTACATAATTGGTGACCAACTTTTATCAGTTGTGATTTATTGAGGCAAATAAAGCAAGAAATAAGTATTTTCGTAATAAAAGAGTGTACATGACACGACGAATAGATGAAAACGAAGCAATAAATGAGAAAACATAAACTGTAAGGCACGTAGCCTAGAAAAATAGGAATACTATGGTAACGGTAAGTACCTATATTAATCATACCAAAAAATCAAGTTATACATAAACGAGTTGATACAAGCATACACATTTTTTTTTAAATTAAATTTATGCAAAGTGGTGAAATATATTATGAAAGAGGCTGTCTGTACGATTATCTACTGCGGTGCGGTATTGTGAATCGATGATGCGGAATCTGATAACATTTAAACAAATGCGGGTAACAAAAAGAATGAATCCTGTCTTCATTATTATTCAGGATTTTCCACGCACACCATACTGAGAATTGTTCTGGATTATTGGGATAATGGTTCAGGAGGAAAAGATTACTACTTATATATCATTCGTTACGTAAGTACAATAAACATACATATATGTGTACAAAGCATTTTCCACCCACGCACGGAATACAAATACATACTATCACGTCATGTCCTTCAAGTTTCCCAATTCGAAAAAAAACATGAATTCCGTTTAAAAAATCAAGAATTTAAACATTCATACAATATACACATTTCGTCCCTTTTGTACAATATTCTCTCTCTAATCCAAACGTGCCACAGTACATTAAAAACAAATTCACTTAAGAGGACATAATATAATGCTAAACTTAGTGACTGAAAACATGATATATTTAAACCGCTCAATTCACTATGAAGTTACGCGTTAGTAAGGGTAACTATGGCGTGCATTAAAACGATTTAAATTATCGGAAACAATATTTTCGCATTTTAAGAAGAAACCTTAGTTTAAATTAAATAACTTTATCAGTCATTCACTTTGATTTTATGCACTCTTTAAGCATATAAAATATTTATTTCTCTACGACTGTTTATTTCTCGAATGAATATATAAATATAAATCTCTTATACGAATATTTATTTCTCTCTATGTATATGGGAATTTAGGCTGGATTTTAAAATTGTGTGACGTACATTCACTAAAGAAATGTTGAAAAGACTAATAGTATTTTTTCTAGAAACACACTGTTTAACTTATTTGAGGGATTTGATTTGAAATTGAGATGTTTAGGTTAATAATATGGCCCCTTAAAACGAACATTTTAAAAGTTGCATATACGTAAATATTGAATTTTTCCCTGTCGGGAGTTTATGACATTGATGTCAATTTTTTCAAGATCTCAATACAGATGAAGCTGATCACGTAAACCAGCCGACGACAGGTCGTAAGCCCTGTAGGTGCCTTGAGTTTCTACTTCTTCTATAATATTCCAACTTCATCTCTATTGAGATGTTGAAAACATTTTTCGGTCTTCGTGGTTCAGTTGGTTAGGTACCTGACTGCTGATCCAAAGGTCCCGGGTTTGATTCCCGATGGAGACACAGTTCTTAATTGTGTTTTCAGACTGGAACTGTGAGACGATTAATAACGTAAGTCTCCAGAATGTGGCAATTTGTTATTGGGTGCGTGTTAAATTAATATTTGACAAGGTACCTGTTAGTTGAGTTGATCGACTGTGGAACAATCTTCCGAATTCTGTGTTTCGACCTTCGTACAACCCGGGTCTTTTTAAAATCCGAATTTATAAACTCTTTTCTAGATTGCAAACCCCTCCCGACGCTACGTAGTGCGCTTCTTCGGAAGAGTAAAATGGTCCCAAATCCTAATAGCTGGCGTCCCCTACGTAGACATGTTAAAAAAAAAAGTTGCCCGAGAAGCAATATTAAATAAATAAAAAAATAAATTGTCAAAAATAATGAATTCACTTATTTATCCAATCGTGGACTTCCACTCCGATCCAAAGAACGTGCGACACTATCCATCCCTATCCATAACAGAATTTTTCAGCTCGTCGTTCGATGCACAATCAGTGAGACTATGGAATAGTCTTAAGTCCGGATATTGCGTCGTCTAACTCAATTTTGTATTTTCATGAACAAACTAAATCGGAATATTTTTCCCTAAACACCAGGGGGGCAAGTCTGGTCCAAACAGCGCAAATCAAAACTTTCACGATTACCCATATCATGGATATAATAATTATATCCATTGTATGGGTAATATGTTTAGATATCATAGAACTCCATATGATAATTATATCCATGATGTGGGTAATCACGAGGGTTTTGATTTTGCTGGTTGGACCAGACTTGCCCCCCTGATCTGATTTCCTCTGCTTGTTTTTTCCAATCCTCTTTTTTAAATATTTTTCTTAGTGTAATGTACCTATATTTTATTGTTTTTTAGCTATCATTATCTTGTTGATGTACAATGTAGGTACATACATAATTTTATCATACTTTATAATCTGGTTGATTGGAAGAAATTGCCTAGTGGCAATTAGACGGCAGATTGCATTTTTTTTCAGTAAAACAATATATAGGTACCTATACCTAACAATTATTACTCTGTTTTTTTTCCTTTCCCAAAAAACATAAAATGCTTGTGTTGAGAAAATGAGTAGGTACACATAGAATGATTTCATAACATATAAACACAAAGACACATAAAATATATAAAATAAAAATATTATCACTTACACAAAAAAAACATCAAAACAATACATTAATTTATACCCCATGATTCAATTAACTTGTTTTTATTTTAATTTAATTATTTATTATTTTACTTTAAAGTGTTTTTTTATTTGGTTACCTAGCTGTTCATGAAATTTAATGACTCTTATATCCGTTGGAAGTTTGTTGAAAAAATGTTCTGCCATGTATTTGTTATGGAGTTGCGCAAATGATGTGTTTGATTTTGGATATACATATTTAAATTTGTTTCTCGTATGGTTTTCTGTAATAAACAAGTGACATTCAGGTTCTTTTAATACCTGTAATATTGCAATCTTCTAAAAAATATCGTTAAATCTTGGTATTTAAATTCTTCAAAAATTAAATGGGTAGGTTATAATCTCTTGGTATTTTCAATATTATTATCACGATAATTATTATATTTGTTTAAATTATGTAAAAAAAAAAAAATAAGAAATTTTTGGTAGAATTTGGGGTGAGGAACAAAAACCACATTGTTCTACATATATAACAATAATATTATGTGTTTTATTCGAATTCCTGCATTAGCTATATTATACACATATTATGTCTGATTTTGATTCTTGTTTCTATATTATAATTTGCTAATGTCGTGCCTATATTTTCATCACTTTTTAAATATAATTGATATTGTTTATATACCTATCTGTAATTTTATTTAAAATTATTAAGTGCGTCAACACAGTAAACCAGTGGGTTGTGACCACAGCTAAACACCTCACTAACAAGTTATTCTATAAAGTATTCATTAAATGAGTTTGTTGAATTATTTTTTATTTAAATATTTTGTTATGAAAACTTGATGATTCTTCAATGCCATTTTATGAAAGTGACGTGCCTTTTTACCAATTCGAAAATAAAAATTTCAAATTTAAGTTTGCTGAGTTTGGGATCTTTTTGAAATATTTGACAGCACTATTGAGAAGCACTATCCAGATATCCTTCAAAAGCGAGTATAAAATATACAAATTTGAAAGGAATCCAAGAAAAAGTTGGCACGATCACATAAATGGGATTTTGAAAGATGGTGATGTTAGAAGTAAGAATAATAGAAGAGCGTGTATGAGACGATGTATGGACGTGAATGAAGCGAGGAATGTATGTCAAGAGAGAGGAGTCTGGCGTTCGGTTCTCTCTGCCTACCCCAAATAGGGAAACGGCGAGATGGTATGTATGAAAGGAATCGAATGTGTACTTTAGTCTATAATCGATAAGTAAAATTAACACGCCGTACATAGCATTTAGCACATTAGCACATTGTACACATCACACACACACACACACACACACACACACACACACACACACACACACACACACACACACACACACACGCAGATACATTGTGACGAAACTTTCAGAATATAATCTCAGCATGATACTTGTTGATAATCTGCATTAAAATATAGCCTTGAATTTGCGAAATCGTAACTCCCCACTATAACCCCATGGGTTAGTGAGTAGTAAAAAACACAGGAGGTCTATGAAAACTTATCAACTGATCAGCAGAAACAATCATATATTATTTATAAACGTCAGACATTATTGATCTTAATAAAAAAGACTCTTTTTATATTAAATAGGTTCGATTATTTATTAAATTTATTTTCTCGCTTTGAATCCAACGTATTTTTAAAATATCATTTCTTTCAAAGTTTAATTTCAAATTGTCGCAGGAAAACAACAAAATCATAAAAATAATAATAAAAGCTCTAACGGCAACGAACGAAAATATTTAATTTTGAATTTCAAAGGAATGTGTAATATGAATGTTTTCAAACACCAAAATGCCATGAAACTCAATAGTAATAAAGGGATTGCTTCCAAAAGGAAAATGGTATATTATTTTATTGGAGGACTGGGATTTCGCTATATATGTATAATAAAAAATGACGAATTAAATGTAAATGAAAATTCATATTTATTCCTCGTTTTGTTTAATGATAATGAAAATAAATATATTCATGGTTTGTATGGCGAATCATTCATAATCATTGTAAGATCACTTTTCGAATATTTTTTTGTGAAAATGGTTTTATTCATTTATTTATTTTTGTTTATTTTGAAGAGTTAAAACAAAATATACCTTAATATACAGATAGATGTAAATATATATTATTACGCGATGGAAAGAAAACAAAGATACTATAACAAACAACATTTAAACAACAAAAGGGCAAAAAAACATTTAAAAGGGCAGAAAAATGTATTTCAGCTATCAAGAGTCTACTTGATGACCATCTACTAACTCTTAACTCCACAAAAACTAAATTCTTAGCATTTTCAATCAACAAACAAGAGAACCCCACCATCCCAAATCTCATTAAAGTACACACTTGCTCTACAAATGCAGCCCTACAGTGTAACTGCGAGACTATTGAAAGGGCAACTGAAATCAAGTATCTCGGTATAATATTGGATGACGGTCTGAGATGGGTCCCACACATTGAATATGTTAGCGCCAAGGTGCGAAGATTAATATATATATATTCAAAATTCTACGTAGCTTTATGAACATTTCACTATTAAAAATGGTGTACTACGCTCTGTGCCGGAATATTATCAGTTATGCAATTAGTGCCTGGGGTGGTGCTGCGCGTACATTACTGGATCCACTAATTAAATCACAAAAATTTGTGGTAAGAGTTATCAACAAAAAGCCTTTTAGGTATTGTTCTGAAGAACTTTTTAAGCAATTCAAAGTATTGGATGTGAGGCAGCTTTATACCAGATCAATATTAATTCTATTTCTAAAAAACAAACCTCCTCAAAAATACTCCATCTTGAATAACACAAGAGGTAAAATATCGGGTAACTACTTGGTGCCAAAAATGAATACTAAATTTGGGCAAAGATTTTTTGTATTTACTGCACCTCGAATTTATAATAAATTGCCATCGGACCTTAAAGGGTTAACTCAATTCAAAGCCCGTGGTACCAAGTGGCTACTCGATGTGGGTAGAACCCAAAATGAAAGTAACGTTGCAACAATAATTTCTTAACTAATTATTTTTTGTTGTCTGTTTATATTGTGTTTATTTTTATTTATTTCACTTTTAAAACTGTATTTTTTAATTTAAAATTATGTAAGTATTCCTAATGTTTATTTTTATAGCTTTCTTATTCTTTTGTTTTTTAATGTAATGTAATAATTTCACAAATGTACAGGTGGCTGCTTCAGAACAGATTTATTCTAGTGAGGCGGCTATCTTATATTAAAATAATGTATATGTTTATATGATCATAAATAAATAAACAAAGTTGATTTCAAAGTACCTCGAACATTTGAAAATAATCTATTTAATTTTGAGGACCCACTATTAGACTACAGTAAGCTGTTAATTAATAAACATAAAACAGCGACCTTCTTATAAAAATTTTATATTATTATATTCCTTTACACTTAATATCTATAACTATAGCATTTTTAAGACCCAATTCAAACGTTTTTATATCCAATTAGTATAAGTGTGATACTTGATAAGCTGATGGAAATGCTGACAAAAAACATCAGGCCACTTCTAAAAAGGGCAAATTAAAATTGGCGGTCAGGGCAAAAGTTCATTTATTTAATGAAAAACGAGAAGGTTTTCTTTTAGATTAGAAATTCTGAACGAACAACTAACTCATGGATACTTAATGTGTCTCGGGGAATGTAAAACAGGCATAACAGCAGCAGCAAAAAAAAAATGTAAGATAGTACTTTGGTTCATAAAAATATTAAATAGGCTACCGTTAAATAAATCTGTACCAACACGGGAATCTTTTTAGGGTTTTCTTCGACGGCAAGGTTCAAATTTACATTTTCGCTTTAATTAGTGAACCTGCGTAGCAAAGCTAATGTAATGGCATCTTCTAAACATATTCAATGAGATTGTTTTCATCAAAATATGTATGTCCACAAAAGAGGAAAACATAACAAGTCTCTTTTTCAAAAGAAAAATTGTGTTTATTTTAATTATTCTAAGAACAGAAAAAAAATATTCCTACCGATAGATAATTCAAGAAATAAACATTTTAACAGTCTTAAAACAATTAGTCTGAATGTAAATTAAATTTGTATTTTTTTCATTTACCTATCTCCCAGTTGTTTTGAATAATAATATATTTTACTTTTGTACAGAATGAACTCGAGACATCGTGTAACTTTAGTTGTTTGTAAGATATTGGTACCTTGTTGGGAAGTAAATTTAATATGAATTTTATAGATCTTGAATTGAAAAAATGTAGAAATTTTTCCTTAGCAATTTACCATGCAAACAATGTAGGTACATAATCGAGATATAGAATAAATTATGAACATGTTTTCTTATAACAAGTAAGTTTTCGTCTATGTTTTCATTGAAGAACGATTCACGTCAAGGGGATAATAGATTTTCTCTGTAGGCGATGTGCGCTGGAAATAATATAAATTTTCTACATCTAGAGTCAATTCGGAATATCTATGAAATGTTACACCAATTATTAATCAGCATATAGACCTTATACTAAGTATATGGTAACAATACAGAGCTGATATATTTATTAGGCAATTAGTGAATAAATATCGCCACAAGACCGGAAAGGTATGATAGGAATTAGTTTGGAAATCGGAGCAATTAAATTATCCTTAAATTTCCCTTCGTTCTAGATATAGGTTTGAACATTATTTGACTAATAAATACGATTTCCAAATTTCCTTGTAAATATTATATTTATTCATTAAAATATGAACGAAGTGAATGCTAGCGCGTTGTAGCTATGTATCTACTGTCTACTATTTTAGTGTCAACATTTTTCAATGTCCATGTTTGACAATCCCTAAATGGATATGAATCTGAGAGACGATTAATATCGTAAGTGTCCAGAATGTGGCAATTTGTTAGTGGGTGTGTGTTAAATTAATATTTGACATAGTACCTGTTAGTTTCCCAAGAAGTACATAATGTAAAATAAAATAACGCGAGAGCATTGTAAGCTCTCTTTGATCACACTTTATACAAATTAACTGGACATTTCAAAACCTTGACTTAAAGGAACCCACATGTTATGTCTTTGTTATATTATTCAGTTATCAAAAAATATTTTTGTGTAGTTTTATTTTTAAACATAATCATAAGGTGATTAGAGACAGAGTTTAATTGAAGTTTGTCGAAAGTCAGTGCTTTTATTATACAAGTAGGTAAATTATTAAACTTGTTTTGAAAAATTTATAAATGAATTGATAATATCTATGAAATAATTTGTGCAACTTTTTAAGTAAACTTTTATTAAAAAACGTGACATGGTTATCTCTTTAAAAAAATGATAAAAAGAGTAATTATAGCCTCTTAGAAATTTGAAACATTAAATTTCATTTAATATCCTTCATAATAGAAAGAAGACTTAATGTGTCAATGGCTCCCAAAAGTCTCTAACGATGGTAAATATTTGCTATATCGTCATTAATCATTCTTCGATTGTATAAAGTCAATTAAGTTAGGCACAAAATAATGAAAAACGTCAAAATATCCCCCTTTTAAATGTTTCATACTTTCGATGAATGAAGTTTTATTTTTGTGAATAAATAATTCGCAGATTTCTTAATGTCAAAGATTTTGTTACAACGTTATGAGTATAAGTGCAAATCATTAACGGTAACGATAAAATCATGAAGGATCTTAAAATTGTCTTTTAAAAGAAATTGCTATTCGACCACTGGAATCGAAGAAAATATTTTCAATACAATACTACCGTTCCTGATTATGTACCTACACGAAATTTTTTTTTTTCAATTGCGTATTATTCTCTTTAATCGAGGGTTTATGATTCGATACTCCTATGTAATATTTTTTTAACACACATATCAGTTTTTTTATTTGCAATACCTACACTTTTTAGTAGTAGAAAAAATAGATTACGCTAAATTTAGGTAGCCATTATTATTTTGAAAAAATAATGTAGGAAACGCCCTACCTAACAATAAATCCATCGACCTGCTTTGAGTATCTATCTATATCGAACCAACTACACTACTGGGGCTCCATAGAAGCTAAGGTGGAATTCGCCTCCGAAAAATTGAGCGTATCATATAGGGCGCGTAAGTATTTTTCAAAAACTCAAATTAATTTGTATTCTCTACAAAGCGCAAATACGCTTAATTATTGAATAATATGGTAGTCACCTCTGGAGTGGCACCCCCTAATACCTACTTAATACCCTCGATGCTGTACAAAGGCGTGCTGTTGGTACGTCTGATTGACGACCCATCATTTATTTATTTATTTATTTATTTTAATTTTGGCACATTTTACAAAATTAAATAAACAACAATGACCTACAGACAATGCTGAACAGGTTACATAGCACCTGCAAACAATACAACATGGCAATTTCAATTAATAAGACTAAATGTATGACATTCTCAAAAACACACATAGCATGCAATCTGACTATAGACAACAACCCAATTGAACAGGTTAATACCTTTAGATACCTAGGAATTGACATAACAGAAGATGCTGACCTCTGTGAAGAAATTCAGAGCCAAGTCAATAAGGCAGCTGCAGTCTCGGGCGCCCTAAAATCCATTATTTGGAAAAATGAGGATATGGCCATTAAAAGCAAAGTGAGAATCTACAAAGCATGCGTAAGACCAGTGATGACATACGGAATAGAGGCACGAGCAGACACAGTCAGAAGCAAACAAATGTTGAGGACTTCAGAAATGAGGACATTGAGAGCAATTGCAGGCAAAACCCTGAGAGACCGAGTGAGGAACTCCAGAATAAGGGAACTATGTGAGGTTGACGATATCATCAGATGGAGCAGGCAGCGGAGGAGGGACTGGTATGGTCATGTCCAAAGGATGGACAGCACCAGACTTCCTCATATCGTGCTTCACAATCAGCCTCACGGAACCCGCCCTCGCGGTAGACCGCCAAAAAGATGGAGGGATAGCTGGGGGTCCACTTCGCAGGAAGAGCAGGCCTCTTAAAAAACAGACCTGAAGGTCTATTCAAAAGAAGAAGAAGAAGAAGAAATAAACAACAAAAAAAATTCAAAGAAAATTACAAATAACAATTACTGAATACCAAAATTCCCACAAAGGCAATGCCTGTGTGTGGGTATACAATATATATATATATATATATATATATATATATATATATATATATATATATATATATATATATATATATATATATATATATATATATATATATATATATATATATATATATATATATATATATATATATATATATATATATATATATATATATATATATATATATATATATATATATATATATATGTTACTAGAAAGGTTTTCACGGGTATTTGAAAATATGAAATTATTATAATCTTTGGGGTTATCCCGCGTCAAAATCAGATCCTTGGAAGGATCTTTCGTCAACCGACGTTTCGCCTGGATCACACCAGGCATCTTCAGGGCCTTGTTGATAGATTCTCGCTTCGTGTGTCAGTGCAAGCACGTCCGTTCGAGCCGAGAACCTAGCACCAAGTGAAGATTGGAAAGTTAATGTTTAAACTGTTGGGGTAGATGGGTTTTCCCCGCTTTTGTTCGCCTTAATGGCTTTTGACTGGCTTCTGGTAATTCGCCTCACGCTTAATGATGTATCTATTGTATTAATTTTATTTGTTTGGCGTTTAACATTTAATGGGTTTACTGTAATGGAATTACCAGAAGCCAGTCAAAAGCCATTAAGGCGAACAAAAGCGGGGAAAACCCATCTACCCCAACAGTTTAAACATTAACTTTCCAATCTTCACTTGGTGCTAGGTTCTCGGCTCGAACGGACGTGCTTGCACTGACACACGAAGCGAGAATCTATCAACAAGGCCCTGAAGATGCCTGGTGTGATCCAGGCGAAACGTCGGTTGACGAAAGATCCTTCCAAGGATCTGATTTTGACGCGGGATAACCCCAAAGATTATAATAATTTCATATATATATATATATATATATATATATATATATATATATATATATATATATATATATATATATATATATATATATATATATATATATATATATATATATATATATATATATATATATATATATATATATATATATATATATATATATATATATATATATATATATATATATATATATATATATATATATATATATATATATATATATATATATATATATATATATATATATATATATATATATATATATATATATATATATATATATATATATATATATATATATATATATATATATATATATATATATATATATATATATATATATATATAAATATATATATATATATATATATTCGCAGGAAGAGCAGGCCTCTTAAAAAACAGACCTGAAGGTCTATTCAAAAGAAGAAGAAGAAGAAGAAGAAGAAATAAACAACAAAAAAAATTCAAAGAAAATTACAAATAACAATTACTGAATACCAAAATTCCCACAAAGGCAATGCCTGTGTGTGGGTATACAATATATATATATATATATATATATATATATATATATATATATATATATATATATATATATATATATATATATATATATATATATATATATATATATATATATATATATATATATATATATATATAT
Source organism: Molanna angustata (assembly GCA_963576475.1). Taxonomy (NCBI): domain Eukaryota; kingdom Metazoa; phylum Arthropoda; class Insecta; order Trichoptera; family Molannidae; genus Molanna; species Molanna angustata. The sequence continues at coordinate 15,302,380 of OY754968.1, forward strand.
ATATATATATATATATATATATATATATATATATATATATATATATATATATATATATATATATATATATATATATATATATATATATATATATATATATATATATATATATATATATATATATATATATATATATATATATATATATATAAATATATATATATATATATATATATATATATATATATATATATATATATATATATATATATATATATATATATATATATATATATATATATATATATATATATATATATATATATATATATATATATATATATATATATATATATATATATATATATATATATATATATATATATATATATATATATATATATATATATATATATATATATATATATATATATATATATATATATATATATATATATATATATATATATATATATATATATATATATATATATATATATATATATATATATATATATATATATATATATATATATATATATATATATATATATATATATATATAAAAAAAATAGATTTTTATATCTACCTAATATAAACATATGTATAGTATAAAATATTAAAAGTGAAAAAGAAGAAATATATTTACAGTTGATATTATTATGAACAAATATATTCTTTATATAATATGTACGTGCCCATAACAAATGAAAAAAAAATGTATCATCATTGACTGATGGATCACTAGACCACAGACGCAAGGTCGGTATTTTAAGTTTATTCTATAGATACTGCCACAGAAAATGCTCAGAAAAAACGTGCATCCCTGGTCCATTATTCACCTTACCAATAGGGTCACTCGTTTTACTAAATCTTCAATATACACGAATCAATCGCTTCTCCAACTCTTTCATAAACACAGCAGCGCGGTAGTGGAAGATTTTCCGAATTCTGTGTTTCCACCTTCTTATAACTCGGATCTTTTTGTAATATTTTCCTGAGCAGATTCCAAACTCTCCCCGTGGTGCTCTTCTTTGGAAGAGTGAAGTACCAAAATGAAGAGTTAATGTACCAAAATCCTAATAACTGGGGTCCCTTAGGTAGCTATGTTAAAAAAAATAATTGTGAAATACTATCTCAAATAATATGAAGTATTATAAAATTACGTTAATAGTTACCTACCTACTTATGTTTGTCAAAAAATATATTATATATTAAAATTGTCAGGTTTGTACCATATTTGAAGTTCTCCTTTTCCTCGATATAAGTAGGTTCACTCTAACGCTCCTTTCCGAAGAGTACCTTTCATCTATGACTCGTGCTGATCATAAAATTCCCAGAAAAGTACCTGACCTGCTTCTTACATTTAGGAGATATAAGGAAACCTTGACATTATTGAGCATTGGTATATTTTCTACGTTTTATAGTTACCCATTTTTATCGGTGTCAATACCCAAGATTCATGTTAAGAAACCTCTATATTCTATATTGGATTCCTGCTGAAAAACAAAAATCTGGAATCTTCTCAGTTATTTACGACTGCGAATACCTAAACTGACCGAATAATTATATCCAATCTTGTAAAATATTGATTACAGCGATAGAGACAGAATTAAAATAATATACTAGGCGAAGTTTTTAAGTAGTATCTCAGGTATATTTTCATATTGAACAAATTCCTCATACATATTTCAAAGAAAAACAATAATCATTCAACAAATATGATATAAAACTAATGATTATATTTTTTTATTGTAAATAAAAGTATGATGATATTTCATGTTTATAAGTGGGCCCAGGTTTGTATTTCGCGTTGTCAAAATACTTTCGTATTAATGACATATTAATGACTTTCTTTCATGAGCACCCATCCATTGTTATGCTGATGACAGTACAGTCCATGAAATAAATAGCTACCTCTACTCCATTAATATTTGGAGTGAAAAATCTCTTGTCTTTTTTAATGTTTCAAAAACCCAAGCTTGGCTAATTTCTGTGAAGAGGAACGCAAATGAATTATTTGTGTCTTTCATCGGAAGCACTCTATCTAACAGGGAATCAATTGACCTGCTTGGAGTATCTACATATAACGAACCAACGACACTACATGGGCTCCATTGAAGCAAACGTGAAACTCGCCTCAAAATAATAAGCGTATTATATATGTAGATCGCATAGATATTTTTCAAAAACTCAAATTTATACTTTCTAGAAGGTGTATATTCTTTTTCTCCTGCCATGTCATAAAAGTGTTTAAAACATTTTTTTATTTACCAAATGAACATGAACTCACTCAGTCATTTTTTTTGCAGACTTAAATTTTCATTTCTTCCCGATGTGAGGACTCGAATTTGTTCTTCGTGGATTGTTACCGATTATTGGACCACGCAATCCCTTACTAGACACGGCAGTTTCAAAATTTATGTTTTTCGCTTTCAATTCGTCGTTTGATTCGTCCTCATATCAGCTTTGTGATAACCCTGAATAGACTTCTGAGCTTATCCTATGGAAATGCAATAATTTCTCCGTGTCAACTTTCCAGCGAGAACTCTTCAACGATGTCCGAAGGAATTTCTTTGAACCCGTTGGACATGCGGACCTTGTAGACACGAAGAGCAGCTTTCAAGATTTTCTGTATTAAAAACGGTGCACTTTATCTTCACTATTAGTGAACGGTGAGCCAGTTGTTTGCTTCACTTTAAATGCAGTGTCTGCATGGTTTTTGAATTCTCCGGAATCTTCTTATGTTCTTATGTGTTCTATCAGAGTTTTGCAAGGGCCCCAAAAGCAGAATGGGTTGTGGTGGTGGAAGAAAAAAAACCCTTCATACCTACAGACTTAGTTACCTACCTAAAAAAGAGTTTGTCAATTAAAACATAGGTATTTTTCGATCCCATCACAACATCACACTGAAAACTCCAATATAATAAATTATTATAGAAGTTATAGATTATCCCGACTCAATGCGTGGCTTTCGGTTGCATTCCTAGGCCGATCGACTTGGATGTCTCATTTTTGTATAAGTGAGTCAACGGAGAGACGGACTGCATCGAGATTGTGAGTGCAATAATTAATCTTCACGTTCCGAATAGACGGACAAGACAAGCTGTGCAAGGTAGCTGCTTTAACAAACTACTTATTTAAATCACCGACTCCGAGATTGCATAGATTAGGAAATGAATTGTGTATCGATGCAGATATTTTCGGGGATAGCTTGCCGGTTTTCAAAAAAAGGAGTACCTAATGGGTATTTCCTACATCGATAGCTGCCAACTTTGTAGTTCATCTATTTGCCACATTTGTTTTTTTCCTTCTAATCTTTTCTTTTGTTATTTTATTGAAGTTTAATCAATTGATACATTTGTTTCTTTGTGTTCACTATTCAATACTGTTGTTCGGTTTCTAATTTATTGTCTGTTTTTGTTTCTATTATATCTATTTATTCTGTTTTTTTTTTGTTATTATTATTGTTTTGTATATTATTTTTATCTGTTTATCTATTTTTAGCATCGTAACATATATATGGCGGATGCCGTATATTATATCTGCATATAAATAAAGTTGATCTCGAAATTAAATGAATTATAAATCATATCCAATAACCTACACTTACTTTTTCATAACTCACGCAGCCCAGTTGTGGAATCGCGGAAAAATGTTCCTAGTCTTCCTTCAGTGCCGAACCTTCAATATATTTGTATTTAATGTAGTGCACTTGTGTTCAATTTTGTTTTCGTAATTATGTACATTTGTAAATATCTCTGAAACGAATTAATCTTAGTTAATCGACATTTTAATGATCTGCATACAATCGTATTATTGTGATCACATTAACATAACTAAACACATTGAAATTGAAATCAATATAATCTTGAAAGAGCTGAAAATGTTTACACATCGATGGCCAATTTCCGACGAAATATAAGAATAAGTCTTTTGTTGAAATACTTATAAGTCAATGTACTTTGCTCACAACTTGCTTTGATATTCAATTATGTGCATATTAAATTAAGGTTTTCCTGATTTTTTCATGAATATTTTACAAAGTAAAAATTATCTTTATATAAGATAAGTAAATTGAAATACCTACGTATTGCTCTTTGAGAAAGGTATTATTTTCTGTTCAGACTCGTGGTATTGTAAAATATTCACAATGTATATTATTATAAAATAAATACTCCAAATCTGCCATCTTTGTTTTTAAATATAACGAGTAACCTACCTAGTTTTATTGTGTTTATTTTTTTACATTTATATAAGTTTGTATATAAACATTATATATTTTCGTTCAACGTATTTGTGATGTAATAATACAAACATACCCAAAAACTATTAAAGTACATTATCTACAATTTTTAAAGTTTCACAAAAAATTGAGTGATGTGCCTCTTTCGTGGTTTTTCGAAACCGTTTTGAGTTACATATTTTTTACAATCACTAGAATGTTATCTTTCCTCCCATCAGAATAAACTTCTTCAAGTGGGCAATAATTGTTCTTGTTCTACATTTAAAGATTTGACTTGTTAACATATTTTCCCCTTCTAAGTTTTTTTTGTCACCAACAAGACACTGAAATCTTCCAAGACACTGAAATCTTCCAAGACACTGAAATCTTCCAAGACACTGAAATCTTCCAAGACACTAGAGGCAATAACTGCCATCGCTCTGTAGAGATACGTCTTTTTGCGTCAAATTTGTCATGCTTGCCGCAATCTTAAATGAAGCAATTTTGGTTGTTTTTTTTTATTCCATTGTATTTTTTGTCTTTTTTAAAATATTTTTTATTCCATCGTATTTTTTGTTTTTTTAAATATTTTTTGTTTTTTTTTTAATATTTTTTATTCTATCGTATTTTTTGTCTTTTTTTTAAATATTTTTAATTCTATCGAATTTTTTGTCTTTTTTTAAATATAGCTTTCAAAAACGATAGAAAATGCCTTACACGTAGCCTTAGTGCCTTTTCACACGTCCCGGTAAAGGCCGGGTAACTGGCATAGTATGGTAGCTTTCACACGCACCGGAATGCATGCCCATAGAATTACCCGGCTCTTACCCGCTGGCCCGGCGCTTACCGGGACGTGTGAAAAGGCACTTTCTCTTGAAACTCGAATCCGATCCCGATTTCAAATTTTCATTTAGAACTTACCTTTATGCCGCCTGCGTATTATTCAAATGAACGACTATTATAACATACCCACATACCGCATTCATTCTCCGTTACAAAGCTACATAAGTTCTTAGCGAATCGGATCATATTGGTATCGGATTTGCAGTGGAAAGTAAGGCCACAGGTAACGCAATATGTATAAATTGTATTTTTGAATTTTACTAAGCAGACCTACATAGAGGAATAATCCCGCGGTGTAGCCAATCGAAAGAGTTTTTTTCGACTGTGACTTCTGTTTCTTCGACTGTTGACTGTTTAAATTGGAATAAAGGTTTATACATAGTTTGCTACGAATATTTCAACTACACCTACATACTATCGACATCGACAGTTGGATCTCATGCTTTACATGCAACTTGTTAATAAATGCAATATTTAGAAACCAATAAACTACAAACACTCATCTTCAGAACCTGTATACATTAAGTGATACAGAAAATATTTTTTTTTACTGGTCACAAAACAGAATATTCCTTTGTATCGGGTCTAGGACTGAATACGCATCATATGTAAGAAGGTTTCTCTCTACTTGGCAGTGAAATTGATCTATAAATCTTCAGTTTGCTTTATTATTACTTTCGATTTATTGATCACGTATCGAAAATGAAATTTCGAACCAACAGCGATTTTTATGAAAAAGAACCCCCCCTGGTGATTTTCCGCTCAGTGAATAGCGATATTTCTAGAATATAAAAACTCTGTATAGAAATGATACATAATTTATTATCGTTTTATATACACGTTAATGCCAGATATAAATTTGTGACCTTTCATTATGAAGCGACTTAGTAGCGTTTTGACGATAGATAGAACATTCCTTTTGTTATTACAAATTATCATAGAAGGTTTATGAACCAATTACAAAATATAACACAAACATCAAAAGAGAACTAGGTATAAATGGAAGTATATTATTTGTGTGATTGATTTGAAACTGTTTGGTTTTAACCGCAGCCTTGGACTCCCTCCCATCTCCCATTAATATCCACAGGAATTCCCCCTCGATACCCATGGTTTCATATGTAAAATGGGAAATTAATTTTGGAAATAGGTTTTGAAAATAAACACTTGAAAATGAATTATTTCCACCCATATCGTATACCTAATGATAACGGTTATGCATAAGTATTAAAAAAACAAAAGGTTTTCTATATCTGCATACATATTACTTCGAAATCATACGTCAGGGCAATGATTTTAAAAAAATATAGAATCAAGGACTCTTGATCAAGGGAAATATATCAGAATCCAGGAACAGACAGTTATATACAGCTTGTGGGAAAACAAAAAAAAAACAATATACATATACCTATACAAAACTGAGTGATCATAACAATACAAAATATAAACATCAAAAAAAAATACCTATTCGTTAAGAATTTGGCGTACAAACCTCTATAGAACAGGAAGGGAGAGGGAATAGAGGGATAGGAATAACCTCGAATATTTTCAATTTCGCCCCAACAGATCACACCAACAATAGCCCCACCCAGGACCTAAATTTACTAAAGGTATCATGAAAAATTTCCAGGGTTTGCGAATTATTTAATTTGTTGTAAATGGTTGTTGAACAATTTATGTATGAATTTTTTTTATGAAATTGGTTGGCGGGAATTTTACAAAGAACAAATCGTTTGCTCGAGTGTGACGCTGGGGGCAATTAAGAGATATTAGTACCAGGTAAGTATGAAGAATCGTCTTGAAGACTCTCAAAGGTCTCAGACGTTTCATATTGAGAGCGGAAGTGGTAAAAGAGTAAACAATTAGATAGTACAGGGTTATATTGATTTTGAGTTAACACATCCATGCATGACGGGCTTATTGCTGAGTAAAATTTTCATCAAACGAACATACTTGTTCAAATGAACAGTCCAGGATTGAAATACAATTTTGTTCAAACAAACATACTTGTTCAAATGAACAGTGCAGAATAAACTGCGCTAGAAAAAAATAAGATTTTTCTCCTGATTATATATTAAAAATTGAATCCAGGGCTGCGTTCACAATGAATGCCGAGTGAACTTAGTGACGCTCTAAGCCGTTCATAAAGACCGGAAACAGACGTTCCAAAGACATTCTGTGGCGTTCAGATTTGACGTCGAGTGTACGCACCAAACGCTCGGTAAAATTGTCGGGTGAAAATCGCTATGACAGATATAGAATCTTTTGACTTCAATTTTATCCGTGGAATGATGACTTCTATTTTTTCTGTGGTATCTAATATGTCAGTTGAAAATATTTATGATGAAAATATGCATTCACAAAGGGGTCAATTTATTAAAATATCATTCAAAAATTTCCAATGAAAGGTCAGAGATCATTATTTACTCCACTGCCCAATTGTTGTCTTTCGATGAAAATATAACTAAAAAAGAGACATGTATGATAAATGACATTTGACATAATTTAAAACGCCCGATTCTGCGTTCAGATTGAAACGTCGCTCGTAAGCTTTCTGTGAGATTGGTGTGAAAAATGCCATAATTTGCAACTTTAGATACATCCGACGCCCGACGTCGAGCGTTGTACTGAACACAGCCCAGGACACGGGAACAGAATTAAAAAAAAATGACAACTATCACGCCACTGCGGTTGAAAATGGATATATAATATTAGGTATGTCGAAATGAAATATTCCCTAAGTCCGAAACTCTATTTCAGCTCATAAATAATAATTTTGATTGATAAGGATAAAATTATGATCTGACAGTTTTTGAAGTGAAATAAGTATGAAGGTACAAACCTACGTACCTACAGTCTTCTCAAAAATATATTGTTACATAAACATCTATACAGTAAATTGGACTTTATGAAATCTAACACAAATTGTTTGAATCATTAATTCGGACAAAAAAATAATTATATAATAATTTAATTACATAATTAATGAAAAATTAATTGAATATTTTTTTTTATTATTGCATATTGCCAAACATTGGATTTTTTTCCCTGTCGGGAGTCAAAGATATTTTTTAACAGATTTTTAATTATTTCAATAGAGACGAAGTTGGAATACTTACTGTAGGAGAACCGGAAAATCAAGGCACCTACAGGGCTTACGACCTGTCATCGGCTGGTTTACGTGATCACTTTATGCGCTTGCGCAACGTTCACCAATTATGCCTTTTTAATGAGATCCCTATCAATTCAATTTTGGTACAAGTAGGTAAATAAGACCAAAATGACCTTATAAGTCTGGCGCAATTCAGGGGTGACTTCTATGCGAAAAATGTATTTGTCACCTCAGGTATAAGAATTGTTGCTCTCATTATTTACAAAAAACCAATTCTCTCAATAGATGGCGTTACAACAAAAATAAATAAAAATAATAAGAATGTTATTCATAATTTCACACATAGATGGCTGTAGTAAAAATTCCTTATTTTCAAGCGAAAAGAGTTTCAGTATTACAATATATAGAACTTTCAAAATTGAATTGATAGGGATCCCATTAAAAAGGCATAATTGGTGAACGTTGCGCAAGCGCATAAAGTGATCACGTAAACCAGCCGACGACAGGTCGTAAGCCCTGTAGGTGCCTTGATTTCCCGGTTCTCCTACAGTAAATATTCCAACTTCGTCTCTATTTAGATAATTAAAAATCTGTTGAAAAATTAATTATGCATTCAATATTTCAGTTTTATCAGCAAGTTTTTGCTTTTTTTGATTACAAGTTTGTACCTCATAAATGAACACCCCTATTAAGTACCTAATGAGAAAATATTAAAATTCTAATATGGCGCTGGTACAATTTTGTGAAAAACGATGTCTCAGGAGGTATTTTTTGTTTAAGCCTGTAAGTAGGTAAGGCCAATTATATGACATCTCCTATAATTCAAATTGAATTAGTGTTTAGCACTAAAGGTCTCAGTTCAAACAAGATATACCTACTTACAAGAATTATAATTCTTTAAAAGGGTAAAAAAATAATTCAATTATTAAAGAAGACTCATTAAAGTTATGCTCATATTGAGAATAATTTACTTAATCTACATTACAATTTGTTTTACTTTTTTTGCAATTAAAATCAAAGAGAGTTAATTGATTAAATCTTGTCGACGAATAATTCAACACCCGAAAAGCGTCATACATATTTGAGACATTTACTAAGAGGAGACAATACTGATCCGAAATGTGTCATACTTGGGACATGTACTAAGAGGAGACAATACTGATCCGAAATGTATCATACTTGGGACATGTACTAAGAGGAGACAATACTGATCCGAAATGTATCATACTTGGGACATGTACTAAGAGGAGACAATACTAATCCGAAATGTATCATACTTGGGACATGTACTAAGAGGAGACAATACTGATCCGAAATGTATCATACTTGGGACATGTACTAAGAGGAGACAATACTAATCCGAAATGTATCATACTTGGGACATGTACTAAGAGGAGACAATACTAATCCGAAATGTATCATACTTGGGACATGTACTAAGAGGAGACAATACTGATCCGAAATGTATCATACTTGGGACATGTACTAATAGGAGACAATACTAATCCGAAATGTATCATACTTGGGACATGTACTAAGAGGAGACAATACTGATCCGAAATATGTCATACTTGGGACATGTACTAAGAGGAGACAAAACTGATCAACAAGGAAAAACGTGGTATCAGCAGGAAGCGGATTTCATGGCTCCGCAATGTACGAGAGTGGACGGGAATTAGGTTCGCGGAGAAGCTGCTTCGGGCCACTGAAGATAGTGAGATGCACTCTTTAGTGATATTCAACGTCCCACAAAAATATACACAGTAAAACTTATAACTTACGCTTAATATGATTCCCGTAGAAAAATTGATGCAAAAATACACTATAAAACTGAAAATTCACAACTCTCCACTGCAACGTGTAAACATACCTAGTAGTAGAAAGAACAAAAAGCCAGTTGAGGTATGTTATAGACATATGTACAATTTTAATCAATGTTCCAATTTGGATTTAAAATGAAAAAAAGAACTTACTTCTGCGACATATACGAAATTATTTTAAAGTGAATTCTATTTATTGTGATGTTCCTCACTTGAGAAGAAAATGGTCTGCGTCTTAGTCGGGATAAGACAGAGTTTATGGTGCGCTAGGATATCTTATGTAGTACTGAGACTAAACCAGTTTGGATATCTTGAATCCACACTTAAGAGTGATGCTATCGTATATATATTATCTACATATGTATACTACGAAATGAATTGAACCATGGACAAATTGTAGAACGCTGGAATACTCTGTAATAGGAAAATGTAAGCGAACTGAAACGGGACAGTACATACATACATAGGACTGTTATCAGAGCGATGTTGTGTGAAGCAAGTGTTGTGTTTTATAATTAGGTACCTATCTAATATTCCACATTGTAACTATAGATTGAAATATTCATTGTAACTTTAGTCATTTTCAGAAAAATACACTTGAAATTAAATGTGATTCAAATCAAGTTACATTGAATTCAAAGAAAACTTGTCGGCATTCGAAATAAAGAGAATCATCATAAATAAATTAGATTCTGTATGAAATCACATCATTAATTTACATAACTGCAATAAATTATTTTGTTTTACCCATATGAAATATGTAAAAAATAAAAACTTACCTAGGTAGGTGCTATTGGTTAACACCCAGAATATTTTAAGTGGATCTACCATCACATCCGCGTTGTATGTCGTCAAAAGTCATTTATGAAATAAACAAACAAATAAATCAAAAGGTTCGCTTTAATAACAGAGATAATTTCTACACTGTATCATCGAAATGTCCTTTTGAACACTCGACACGTGAGTGACACTGAACTTGTCTAGAAGTATTTCAAAAGAAATGGTACATTGAAAACTTTTGCACAAACATTAATGTTTTATCAAGAATATTCGATAAATATATTTTTAACACCAATACAAAGTTTTCTCTATACACTTTGAGAACTTTTTCATAACAAACCTCGCTTTTTTATGTATTTAATTGGCAATTCGAGAATTTTTTTATCAGGATCGCATAAAACGGCAAAGGTTGTGTGTCGTTCATTCCGTAAACGAACAGAAACTGATGCCGTTCGAGGAGGAGGTACTTCGGGCGCATGCGTCTTTTCCAGGTCCCTGGACCTTTCAAAACTAATTTCAAAGAGTTAAGTTTCGTGTTAGATTCATCTGGAAATTTAGCTTTACACAATTGAAATTTTCGCTTAAAAACTTTTTTATCTAGTTATCTCAATGATAATTAAAATCAATATCTTATTGGAAGGTTTGCGACAAACTAAAGGCCTCGCAGTACCTAACCATCGATAGACGGAGAAGTTTTTGTACTAATAATAACGAGTCCGTAGAAATACTTCCCTTGTAAACAAGTATGCCAATATCTTTAATAGATTGTATCGAAGATTGTTTTTCCGCTCCATTGAAATACATAGGTAGGCTTTGGAATGTAGGTACCTACTTACAAGAATACTGTACCTATACCTACCTACTAATAAGTTCAGGTTATTTTTTATATTTATCAAATTGTTTTGGATATTGTTAAACATTTATAACAAGGGTTGAAGTAAATGTTAATAATACCTAATGGTGTTTGTAATACTGTTCAAATACTTACGTACATATATACCATCACGCCGTATCACGGGGTAGGTGGATAGAATAGAATATTTCCCTCTTTCATGGTATCGTTTTCATTGTCGTGTCATCTCTTTCTAGTACGACCACGACCTATGTACATTCCATTTTTTATCGGCTTTATATATTTTCTTTGAGTTGATGTTTATAATATACAATAAAATGTGTACTATGGCAACACCGACACGAAAAAATAAAAGAGATAACACAAGAAAAGCAAAACGATAAAAAAAGATTGAATAGGTTTATAATAACAGTTCATTGCAATGATAGGAAAACAAAAGGAAAAGGAGAAGAAAAAGGTATATCAGATATGTACATATTTTTAAGTAAGCCTATTTTTGGATATGTGTAATGAGATATCCGACTCAATCATTATGTAGGTACACATATAATTAGAGTCATCAAAACTGTTTAACTTTTTTTTTAAAGCAAAAACGTTGTTGATTATAAAATTAAATCCATAATATCAAAGTTGCATGAATGAGATCAAGACCCGAAATTTATTAAAAGCAAAAATCACTGTTACAAGTCATATTTATACCTATGTTTTGAGAATCAACATGTTACATATTTCACTGTTTACTTTCCTGAAGCAATACGATAGCATAATATCTGAAGAATTTTACTACGTATCTACATGAATCGTGGCTCTTAATTTATTTTTTCTGAGAAATTTGCTAGTTTTTGTAAATCAATTGACTTTTACCGTTCTATATCAGGTTTTCGGGTAAATTGTGATAATGTTTCCTTAATTTCCACTTCTTGTAAAGAAACAGTTTAGTGAACATTTTTCTTGAGCGACCTCTTCAATGCATGGAGTACACAGGTAAATTTATAAATTAATTATATCATAAATTTAAGTTTTCAAAGAATCTGAAGAGTTAAGGAATAAATTATCCACTTGACTTAATTGAGAAGATAAACAATAAACGCCTAACAAGTTCAAAAATTAAATCTTGAAATAAGCACGTAAATTTGCGCAGCTAAATTTATTAGCACTCTTGAATTTTCTACGAAAATATTTATTTATAATTTAAACAAAAAACTTAAGATCGCTATCTACCAGAAAAAAAAACATTTGTCATTTAAACGTTTGATGAAATTCATTGAAAATAAGAATAAATTCGCTGTGTTAACACATCATAATCATCGTATCTTCTAATTTATTGAGATATATTATTTTTATTTTATTTTTATTTAACTAAGCACAGACACAGGCATGAATGCCCAAATATTTCTGCGCATAATAGCTTATATATGGGAAGTACATATCATAATAAGAATTGTTTGTAGGTATATAAATTTCCTACCTACACTACACTATGCAGTGTACGGAAGGTGCAGTGTCTATTTTACATGATGTACCTATATAACTATTATGTTGCGGGTGGATGTTACATAGTAAGTTTAGAGTTGTAGATTTAAAGATTAAACAAATGAAACATGAAAATCAACAATAATTAAACATGAGGATATGAACAGAGAAGTTATACATAAATTTAAAATGAGTTATATTCTCAGTATCTCGTGATCTAAAGGTAAAGTGATTAATATTGCGCAAGACCACAAAAAGTGATCACAAAAAACATTTTGTGATAAGGTCACAAATAGAAATCTGAATGATTCGCGTTATTTTTACTCTCCACAGTTGAATCAAACAATAATCAAGTTGTTCGATTCTTGCCTCTGATGATGCGGGCTGTGTTCGGCGAAAGCGCTTAGGCTTATTACATTCAATCTCGTTTGTAGATTAAAACTATTTGTTTTTATTTATTTTCCAACTGTCGATTTGAGAGAATTTATTTCTATTAACATATCGACTAAGTATAAAGCCAAGATACGCGAGATTTGTATGCCATGTCTATATTTTTCACTGTTTTTCCAACTTTGAAGGTATAAAACACCAACTTACAGGTTTTGCAGCATATAATTTGTTCGGACCCGTAGAGTAAGTAAGTAAGCATATATTATGTTCAATAGGTATGTATGGATTTATTCAGAATTTGACGAAGGAAAATTTGGTGTGTCGGTGAGTCTATATGTGTCTGTGTGTGTTTGCGTACCCCTTATAACTTTTAATCCACTCAATTCATAGAGCCCAAAATTTCAGAATAATTATGTAGATAGTTATAGGCACACAAAACTTTTAAAGAAGAATTATGACTTTTTGTTTCAGTCAGGGGTTATCTATTGAATTTTTTCTATATTTTTCCATACATCTCAAAAACCATATAAGCTCCAGAGTTTCTAAAATATTTTTTAATAAGAAAAACATTTTTTTATACCTACCTACATACCCCGTAAGGGATATGGCGTGATGGTGTGTATGTATGTATTTAACATTTTTTATGATAAATTTATGTGTTCTACTGCCTATAATTCCAAAGTTTTTGAAACTATCGAAAAAGCCGAAACACCCCAACTAGATAATTTATTTTTTTATATAAAATATATTTCAAACTTTTCTTAACAATTTTGAAAAAAATAGAATTTAGTGACGACATTGTTTCATACAATTTGTGAGGCAGTATACACTACACAATATCTATGGGGACTCAATAGTTTGATACTTAACTCCAACCTACATATACCATCATGCTGTTTTCATATTCCTGACATACATACCTACATGTTTTATATAGAAAACACAATATCATAAAATATTTATTAGTTTGTGTTTATAGTTTGGTACATATTCTTCAATTATACATACTATCGCTATCGACAGTTGGATATCATGTGTTACATGCAACTAGTGTCTATAAAATAGACACTACACCTACTGCACAATGATAGTGTAGTGTAGGTAAGAAATTTGTACCATACGCATTTTTTCCATAGAATTTCATATAATTTACTAGATGTAGCAAATTTTGTATGAATCGAAGTGAGGATTTTCCACGGGACTTTTGACTGCAAGCTGGGCAGAAAACATCGTTTTTCTATAGAGAATAACGACTAATGTGAATTGTTTACGGATTTATGTGTTTAAAAAAACACTTTTTTCATTAAGATTTTGAGAACAGTTATCTAGGAAGTGTTGAAATGTATGGAAAACTGTAATATGTTGCCAACCAAGTAATTAAATGCGCCATATACCATGACTCACTCATTGGATGGAGTTCTCTATCTAGTATATTATATGGAAATCTTTGATTATTTCCAACCTATAAATTTTATGCATAAAAATTTGGGCACTCTTGCCTGTATCTAAAATAAAATAAAATAAATAAATAAAATATAAAATAAAATAAATAAATAACAGTGCAAAATATCAATAATCAAAATGTTATTGGGGAATGTGTGGTGGCAGAGCGGTTAGCGCATTGGATTAGCCAATCAAGTGGTAGCCATTTAGAATCCTGCCACGACCGATGTCGTCCACCTGTAATACAAGCATATTCCTAATTTAGAGAATCTATTAGGAAGTATACATATGCACTTGTTACAAGAACATATTATATTATGTAAGTAGGGACTTAAAAAATGACAACTTTGGGAGGAAAGCGAGACGGTGTGCACATATATAGCCTCACATGAGTACACATATATAGCCTCACATATGTGCACATGAATAGCCTCACCTTAAGACAGGCGTAGCCGTTTAGGTGAGGTTATGATGAATAAAAAGAGAGAGGAGGAAGTTACTATGTATTATGTTTTGTTGACTTTTTAGTTTCTTTTCTTTCTTTTTTGTACTTGCATTTTTACTCTATTAATAAATAAATAAATAAAAATAAATAAATATCAACCAGGCAAAAACGCAAATCTGCACTCTGTCCAGCCTACGTGATCTTTCAAGTTATTTGCCGCGGACGAACTATTTCACTCATCTAAAATTTATAGTCATGTATAACACGTCAAAATATTCAATGCGCATTATCTAGATTCATACGCAATCATCGCGTGGATAGAGTAAGAAAAGGAGATGCGAATTTTATCCAAATAATAAACTACAAATTTCTTTGACGATTAAATTTCCATGTAAAAATTTTATAGGATTCTCTGTCGTCAATATAATTTAATCACAAGAAGCGCTTTTATTTAATTTTATTTTCCATGAATTAATAAAATGTGTATGTATATTCA
This sequence comes from Molanna angustata, assembly GCA_963576475.1. Taxonomy (NCBI): domain Eukaryota; kingdom Metazoa; phylum Arthropoda; class Insecta; order Trichoptera; family Molannidae; genus Molanna; species Molanna angustata. The sequence goes on from OY754968.1 coordinate 15,318,200, forward strand.
AAGATCTTCAAATTATTTATCCTCTTGAGAAGATTTTCAGTTCGTTATGTCAATCGCTATTTCGTGTGCTGATATAATATTTGTTTACAATTCTCTTTATTTCCATCCTCTCAACCAATATGATTTATTTTTTAATATGCTTACTTTTTCACAAATCTGTTTTGCTATGGGATTTGATTGGAGAGTTTGCTATAACCATGATAAGTGACACGAAGAGTTTTTCCGGCATAATTTCAGATTTTCTTTCAGGATCCTCTACAGACACCACCGGCTTCTCTTTCTTTTCCTTTTCCTAGATATTTCTTTATATATTTTATGTAGGGAAGGTTCTCCTTATAATTCTTCGTACCGATTCTGGATTGTAGAGGCTGATGGTATTTGGGTTTTATATACATATGATCTAACTCATACATTCCTCTACAGCCACCACCGTATAATGTTTAAATAATTAAAATAGTCAATTTAAATAAATTTATCACGCATTTTTAACTCTTTTATCGCGCAAAAATTGCTTCTCTAGGCTGAAAATAGTTGTTAATTGGAAGAAATTGCCAAATGTCTATCTCGCCACTTGCCCAGGGTGCAAATAAGTGTTTATTTCTTTAAAATAATAAGTAAACGAACGTAACGATAGACGAAAATATAAGAACTAAAACAGTAAAATTTGTTTTGGTTCTTAAATAAAAAAGTACATCATTACCATAGATTTTTATTATACATAATATACTAGATGTCGTTGTTAGCAAATTTCGTATGAATCGAAGTGATGCATTTTTCCACGGGATTTTTGACGTTTTGGTTAGTAGACCACATCGTTTTTCTTTAGAGAATAACGATTAATGTGAATTGTTTTCGGATTTATTTATCGAAAAAAACACTTTGGTTATAATTAAGATTTAGAGAACAGTTATCTGGGATGTGTTGAAATGTAAGGAAAACTGAAATATGTTACCAACCAAAACGTCAAACGCGTGATATTCCATGACTCACTTTTTGCACGGAGTACCCCATTAATATATTATAATAAAAATCTATGAACATTACATACACTTAAATATTATACCAAATAATTTAAATATTTATCACCCATTAAACAAATCTCTGTCAGAAAAAAAATCGAATTTTAGTATTCGTACAATTTAAGTGAACATGATTCTCTATCACAAGCCAAATGAAATTTACAGGGCAAGCTCTATATGAATGGAGGTAGTTTTTAAGGAAACTTGTGTAAAAAAATGTGAAATTTTATTAGAGCCCTTGAAAATTAATACCAAAAATGAGACTAGCAAAATAAGATTTTTTTTTAAGTTTTTGTATTATGACTCGAAGCGGTATTGTTTTACCTACATAAGAATCACTATTGAACTATTCTCAGAAAAAAAACATAATCGTTGACCTAATAGTTTATCTGCCGTCTCTAATTTATGACTGTAATCCGATTTTATTCAAATTTCACAAAATAACTTTTGAACCACCCAATATCGCTGAACATACATAGGGTATTAAGGTATTAAGATATAATCGATAGGTATTAAGGTCCCCTACCGCCCTGCTTCGGATGATCCTCCCTGTATGAAGCATATAGGTATATAATAAGCCCCCTTGGTGAGTGCTAGAATTAACAAAAATAAAATGAACCGCACGAATAGTTTTTAAAATTTCATGAAGCCCTTTGGATTAGCAATGCTGGGTTATATGGAATATTCACATTCCTGGACTGTATTCATTTGAAAATAAGGCACCATCTTTATGATAAAATCGTCTAAATCATTTAGTTTGCTGCTCTAGTTCGCAGATTCCACAAAACCAACAAGAACTTGAAGAGTTGCGATCTATAGGATTACACACTTGGGCAGAACCCACTGACTTTGGTCAGCCAAAGTAAAAACGATTTATGAAGGTTGAAAAAAATAGCCCAAAAGATAATATATCAATTCGTGAGACGAGATTTCAAGTGAAAAGGAGGAAGACAGTTATTTTCATATTTTTTCTTATGCATTTAATTTATTGTATTATTATTTTATTATTTTCCAGTATTGCAAATAAAATGAATCAATTCAAGATATACCAATTACTTACCCCAACGATACTTAATTAAGAGTTAGAGAATTTGACAAACATCGCTTTGTAAACTTATACTTTATTAATTAAAGAGCACCATACACTTGAGAGTCATATGGCAAGTATAATATGTATATCTTTCAAATTACTCTTCGTGGCCTTTGTAGACTAAATGCCCAACTAATTCAATGAAGTTCCCTCCAATACCCACGAAAACTATGAATCAAATCGAGCAGATATAACTTAGCTTACAATACACCATCTTGCAACTAATTAGTTTTCCGAAGTACAGTGCACCTTTGTGATAACATCTGCCAAACGTTTCGAATCCTCTGACGTGGAGACAATTTAATTAGCTGTTGACATATTAATAAAACTTTAGTAATTATTATTGAAAGATAGTCATCTTTTTAGAAAATACAAAACAAATCTCTACCATATTTTGAACGATCCAAAACTTTGCCATGTTTTGAATAATCCAAAACTATGCCATGTTTTAAGTGATCCAAAACGTTTGATGATGTTTGGAATGATTTAATATGCACATTAATTTGAAAAAATGCATTTAAAATTATGTAATGCACATTCATGTTGATTCAAAACCACTCATATACCTTTTGGGTGATTGTTCAAATTATAAGTTGATTAATTAATTCTTTATTGCTTTTTAAATTCAAAATGGTGTTAATATAAAAATATGAAATTAAGGTTAATAATACTATTTTAAAGCATTGAATTTTATTCTGATAATCATATTATTATTTATATCACATTGTGAATCATGATAAGAACGAGTTATTTTATTTATTTATACGTGAAGCAAAAACTTCCTTTAGGGAATGTATGAGTGAATGTATACTTGCTACAAAGAAATATTCATTCTTTAAAAAGAAATACGGTAAAATACACGAAACATATTCAAATACTGAACATTTTAAAATAAAATACATATTATCTACTGTGAAATAATATGATACTTAAACAATTAAATTAGGGAAACGAGAGAGCAGATAAGCTAGCCAAAATGGGATCAGGGCAACTTTTCATGGGACCTGAATCTGCAACTGGCCTATATGCAACCACGATTAAAAGATCGATTAAAGACTGGATAACAGTTCAGAATAATGAATTCTGGCAGGCCAGTTGTGGACAAAGACAGGCGAAGGAATTCATCGAAGGGCCCTCTAAAAAGGACAAAAAAGCTGCCAAATCTTAGCAGAGAATAATTAAAAGCAATGACTGGTCTATTCACTGGTCACTGTCATCTGAAAAGACACCATTACCTGGGAGACACCTGGGAGCCTTTGCCCAGGAGCCTACTAAGACCCAGGCACGTGGCATATCAATTTGAAAAATATGGGACTTTATCCAAGAAACCGAACTGCTATTGAAATGACAGCCATAAAGGCAGGTGAACAATAGATCAAACACATGGTCGCAGTGCCGCGGCGTAGGGCCCCGCTCTTAACTAATAATAATAATAAACAATTAAATTTATTTGCAATACGCGAAGAGAAAACTTCTCCTTGTACCCCTTGATGAATATGATGAATATGATGTTTCTTTTTTATTTATTTATTTTGAATCAATATAAGGTCAAAATAAAAATTATAGCATAAAATAGATGTACAAAAAATGATTTGAGGAATGGGGTAAATATGTTTATTTAATATTACTTTATATGTTAAATTTTATTCAACTGATTTCTATATACCTAATACATATTTTTTATCATATGTAGATCTGGGGGGAAAGTCTGGTCCAACCGGCTAAATCAAAACTCTCATGATTACCCATATCATGGATCTTATTATTATATGGGGTTGTATAATATCTTTATAGATGTCATAGAATTCCACATGATAATGATATCCATGATATGGGTAATCACGAGGGTTTTGATTTCGCCAGTTGGACCAGATTTGCCCCCCTAGGTCCTATGACTTTTCAAACATAAACATTTAATGAATTACGGTCGGATTTCGACCTCTGCGCGACCACTTGTTCAAATAAATATGTGTATAAAACATATGTAACTCAATTTCTGTGTTTGAAACGCTGTTTATAGTGATTTTCGTGCCATTTTCAAACAACTCTCAAAACTTTTTCCAAATGATGAGTTCAAGGAAGTATTTTTTTATTAATAAAATTCACAATAACGAACGCAGTAAAAATAATAAGCACACAAACGAAGTCAATGTCATAAATTCAAGTTTTTCCTAATCTTGAAATTCATTCTTTCATCTTTGTGATGTAGGCAGTAGGTACTACCGCCCGATATAAAAAGTAAATTGAAAGTTGTGAATTCAGGTTGGCCGTGGAACTTCAACCCAGTGAATTTTGTTGGAAAATTTCTGACACTGTTTTGAGACAAAGGATAGATGATGACGACATTTGCCTGCCTCTTTGTGATTCAAACAAGGCACGCTGAGAAAATTTCGTGGATTTTTTTTGTAAATTCAAAGGAAACGATTTCTCCTAGCTTCGTATGTTCCATTCGAAATTTTCACAGGGAATTTTTCACGTTGCAAATTGAAAATATAAATATTGCTTTTGCTCATTATTAATATTGTGTTTATCTAGGATATGATTATTAAAAAAAATAAAATTATATATCGTATTCAACGATAATTCCGTACCACGTTGTCCGATTTCAATTATTTTTTTTTTATTATTATTAAATTTGGTTTGAATGATAAGTAAAAGAGATATTTTATCATTTTGTTGTTTATTTGTCTCCATTTTTACAATACCTTTTACATATAGGTATGTATATTTTTTGGAAAAAAATGAATATCTCCTTATTAAGCAAGTACATATATAATATACATCTTCCAGCATTCCCTAAATTAAGCATAAATGCTTGTGCTATAGGTGAACAAAATCGGTCGAGGCAGGATTCGAACTCGCGACCACTGGATTACTAGCCCAGCGCGCTTACCACTCTGCCATAGACCATAGATCATATTATTGTCACTCATTTATTATTATTTAAATACTTTTTTATTGTTAGTATTTGTAAATTAAAAATAAATAAATTAATTAATTTTTTTTTGTTTCTATCGAAATTAAATTAATTTTTAGCGTGCAATGGAAAGGCAAATGTTGGCAGTCCGTCTCCGAGATAGAATCAGAAACGAGGAGATTGGAAGTCGAAGAAAAGGTTGCCGGCATTGCAGCGAGAACTAGAAGGCTGAAATGGCAGTGGGTGGGGCACGTGGTAAGGCAAGACAGTGTCAGAGGGTCACCTGGATGAATCCTGCAGTGGAGGCCCTGGACTACAAAAAGACACATGGGAAGACCACTGAAAAGGTGGAGAGAATTATCCGACATGCGGGTCGAGGATCGCAGCAAACAACCTCAAAACAGAACTAAATGGAAAAGTTCAGAAAAGGCCTTTATCCAGCAATGGATCGAAAATGGCTGATTAGTAAGTTGATTATATATTCATGATTATAATATCTAAAGCTTTTATATTAATCTTGTTTTGACCGAAACCCTTTTTTGTCCTCTTGACATAATAATGTATTAATGTACATACATTATTTGATTTGCTTAAAATATTCTAATTCATGTTGGTAACCTATTTCCGTGTAATTAAACTAAAAGTACTAAGTATGTACCCTATATGATTATTTACTATTAGTCTACATTTATATGGATTTAATAACACATCCTAAGTAATCATTTATAGAGAATGGTTAATGTAAAAGCCCAAAGAGAAGGTCGGGCATTAAAAATTTATAGATACAAACTATTCGCGGGCACCAGCTAGTTCAATTCTTTAACAAGTGTATCCAGAGGAGTAGATAACCCATGTATGTATGTACCAGGTACCTATCTAACCACGCTAGAGAGAGAGAGAGATCTCCCCCTTCATCCTAGATGAGCTTCCAAACACTTTGTTAGTTTAATATTATGTCCTTACAATAAAGGTAGACATATAGCGACATGTAACTCAAATAGGATAGATTCGAATAGATCACAAAGCTTTGGTGGGAACGAACTGAGGATATGCCGCAAAGCAGCCCTAGGGAAAGTTCAAGGCTCTATTGATTTATACTAGACCTTCCGCTGGAAATGTTCTCAAATTTAATTCACAATTTTGTATGGTTTTGTTTTGTTGTTTTTGTTTTATTTTACCAAGGACAGCACACAGTACATGCATACAATTATTGAAATTAAATAAATAAAAATACAAAAATAACATGTACCTCTTACGTACTATACCTAATATCAAAATAATACAACAAAAAAGTGTGAATTAGTGGGGTGCGCGCATGAGAGAAGAGTAATACATGTGTGAGTGAAAGAGATATCTAGAAAGAGTGTGAGTGTGTGGGTGTGTATGTGTGTGAGAGGGTGTGCATGTGTGTGTAGACGAACATTATATTGACAGATTCATGAGTTGGGAAGAAAAAGAAAATATATTGCTGAGGGTGGTTGGGAAAAATAAAATTAATCAGTACCTAATTGTTATAATGTCACGATGTTAGATATAAGTTTATTTTTGAATGTTATATGTGTAATACACCCCCTTTAGGTAATTTAAATATAATATTGTATAGTTCAATTTTACATTATTATTTAAGAAAAAAATATCTCTAGGAGTGAAAAGATGAATAATTGTAGGAGGGTATTAAGATGTTTTACACAATACAGTTTGTAATTGTTGGTGAGAGTTGTGGAGGAATAAAACACATACAAGGTATTTTAAATATGACCAGGGGTCATGTATATAAAAAAAGAGAAAAATAATGAAAATGGGTTAGTAAACTTAAAACTAAGTACAGAAAAAAAATTAATGCAGAAAAAAAGGAAATGTTATGGAGACGTCGGTGGTTTGTGAAGTGGGTGCGTTTTAAGGCGAGTGAGTTTGCTTGAGGCTGACATGAGGCGCTGGTCGAGCGACGTCATAATGAACATTTTATAAGTAGGTATTATTGCGTAAGAATTAATACAAATAATTCGAACGCAACATGTGAATCAAAAAATATGTCTAAAAAAAAGTATTTTAATATAGGAAAGAATAATAATATGACTTATCACATCGTGTTATATAAAAGAATACTTACATAATTTTCATCCATTATATGTGCGAGTGGCAAGTTTTTTGTCTAGTGGCATTTTTCCTAAGAACTCGATTATTTTAGCCCAGAGAATCAAATAATGAAATGGCGTAAAAAATATTTTGTGCTGGAAATAAAACCTTAACTCTCAAAAGCAAAACCCAAAAATTGGATTGATAAAGGAACTCAATATTAGGCAGAATAGGCCAACGTTGCGCAAGCGCTTAAAATTGATACGTAAACCAGCCTATGACTGGTCGTATGCCCTGTAGGTGCCTTATTTTCCCGGTTCCCCTATAATATTTCAACTTGGTCAAAAAACATACATAGAATGCGTCAAATGTTCGTTATAACTGTTAGTTTTATATTTTTTTGAACAGCAAAATTTAAAATTAACTGAAACCTTGTTGAACAAGTACAAACATATTCATCTTCCTACATTTTTAAGTAGAGGCTTATAGATTGGATACATCCATGTGACTCTAATTAGCTTTACAATGTTATTGTTTATTTTATGCACAGAAAGATAAATATATAAATAAATGCAAGTTTTTTTATAGAAATCTAGTTGGTGTGTTTCAGCGTATTCGTTTTTTTTATTTCAAAATAAAGGCAATAAAACACTTAAATATGTCATTAAAATGTTTTTCTCACTAAAAAAGATCTAGAAACCCTGGAGCATTTTCATTCATAAACATTTCAGCGTTAAAATTTTTTGAGATATATGGAAATATAAAATAATAATTCAAATGTTGATAACCCCTGGTTGGAACAAAAAATACAAGTAAATTTTAGCTTGTGCATCAAGCGGAAATACGCAGACACACTAAATGATCTTCTCCGAATTTCAAGTTAATCCACACGTAGGTATGTATAAATTTGTCGGTCTTCGTGGCTCAGTTGGTTGGGTATCTGATTGCTGATCCAAGGGTCCCGGGTTCGATTCCTGGTGGAGACACAGTTTTTAATTATGTTTTCAGTCTGGATCTGTGAGACGATTAATATCGTAAGTCTTCAAAATATGGCAACTTGTTATTGGGTGTGTGTTAAATTAATATTTGACATAGTACCTGTTAGAGCGATCGGACAGACAAACTGGAGGAGACTTGCTGTTGACAGGGCGGGATGGAGGCAGTATCTTGAGGAGGCCAAGGCTCGCACCGGGCTGTAGCGCCATTGCTGATGATGATGATGACCTGTTAGTTGCCCGAGAAGCAATATTATAAATTATAAATAACATATTGTATGTATGCTGCAAAACCTCTAAGTTGGTGTTTTTTGACTTTGCGCTTGCGCAACGTTCACCAATTATGCCTTGTTATCGAGTTCCCTTATCAATGTAATTTTTGAAAGTTCTATATATTTGAATAATGTGTTACAATTCACCAGAAAATAAGGAATTAATACTATTGCCATCTATAACGTATCGAAGAAACCTTTTTTTGGAATGCCATCTATTGAGAAATTAGTTTATTTGTAAACAATGAAAGCAACAGTCCTTATAAATGGGGTGACGGTGTCTCGCACAGATGTCACCCCTGAACTGCGCCACAATTGGTGAACGTTGCGCAAGCGCATAAAGTGGTCACGTAAACCAGCCGATGACAGGTCGTAAGCCCTGTAGGTGCCTTGACTTCCTGGTTCTTCTATAATATCCAATCTTCGTCTCTGTTGAGATGTTAAAGTTTGTCAATAAAAAAGATAAAAGATAAGTAGTTATAACTATTAAACTCCAAAAAATGCAATACTTACGTCATGCGAAGGAACATTTAATTAATAAATCGACATCCGGTGCGTGGAGGAGCTGTTGAGAGCGCGAAATGTTCACCACGTTGGATGTAGGTACCTAACTGACAAGGTGTATGAATAAGAAGATTCTAGAAAAAAGATTGGGTGATTTTCATTCGTATATGTATAATAATTAACGTACGTGCAAAGATTATATTTTACTAACAAAGTATATAAGGGTAGGTATAGGATAATGGTGGGTCATAAGGTGAAATATTCGGGTAAGATATGGGGTGAGGGGTTTAATGGAAAAAAAAGTCAAAGAATTGGTGAAGTGTCAAAAAACGTTTTGTTGTAAATGACAGATTTATTGGAATTTAAGTGTTTCTGGATCACTCAAGTGTCCTGAAATTTTAAAGCTCTCAATTATTTTTAAACGTGTATTTGAAAATAAACAATGACGAAGAAACCTTCCAATCTTTTAAAGGCTTATTTTTTAAAGTCAAGATTTATATCACTTTGATATTATTTTAATATTCTTGTGTTGTAAATGCGTGATTAAATATTTAAGTATCTGTAAAATATTCCTTAATATTTTGATCTTCCTACGTAAACAATATACATAAACGGAAAAAAATGTTAAAGAAAAACTCTTTCCTGAACTCGGTACGGGTATATGAAATATTTTTGATTGGGTCAACATAATCTCCTGGCAAATTTTATCCATATTTCAGCTGGTTTTAAATAAAACTTTGGGTTGTTTGACATTCGATAACAATTTTCGTAAATTTAAATTTGAAAATTTTAATACCAACTGAATGACGTGCAACTTTTGTGACAGTTAATTTCTAATCTGCCAGAGAATATTAAATAGACCAAATCAGAGATGAAAGGAGGAAAAAGGTACCTATTGAGTTAGGTTTATCTCTGTTTTCATCGTTAATTTCGCAGTAAATCAATTTTTGTTGATCTCTCAAAACATTGTACGGACGGTTGAGTTTAGTACAATTTCGGTTCAGACGCTTCGTGTTTTTACATATCATTAGTTTTAATGTTATGCAATATGTTGTATGTATTTTCTGGTGCATTGCGCCCAAAGTCATTCTATCTATTTGACAATAAAAATAAAAATATGATTTGGCTAATTTTTGTATCCGTTTTCATTCTTATTGTAACGTCTTTCTTTACTTAACAAAATCTTATTATATCTATTATTTCAGTACACTTGCAACACAATAATCTCATTTCCATAGTATTGATCAAATATTATTTCCTTAGCATACGTTAGAGCTATGGTGAATTTGAATGGAAATATTGGATCAATGCGTCAATCTTTTTGTTCCCAGCGATAATCATTATTTTTTATTTGCTGCCTTTAAAACATTGTTCAAGTATTCATCAAAACACTGTTTCATTAATTCCCACTGATTCTAATATCATCAAATTAATTTGATTCCACCAACAAATTTCTTATGGAAACATTAGTAAAGTTTTACCAAAAAGTCACCTTGTTTTAACTCAAATTTGTACATAATATCTCAGATAAATACGATTTTAACGATAGACTTAACAAAACAGTCATTACGATTTTTCCATGGCATGGTGTTTAAAGATAAAGCATATTCTAATACACGCATCCTAGATGAGTCAGAAATAAAATTGAAATTTTTGAAGGTGGTTCAGTATGAAATGGATTATACAGCATCAAATCCACGATTCCCTAGAGGGAGATAAAAATGGTCTCCACACACGAGCTAACGCCAGAGTAATCTTCGTTATGCCAATTACCTGGTTACCCGGGAAAAATGCGGATTGAGATTAGCATACGGCAATAATTTGTCTCGAATTCTTCCGTGTGTATATTTTTTCTCTTTTCAAAACAACCCCCGCATTACATGTGCAAAAGATTTTTATTTTACATATTTTAATGTTGTTTTTTTGTAGGTGTCATAAAAATAACTTCTTTGACTCATTTCGTTAAGAATATTTATAAAAATAAATGTAGGTATTTAGGTTAAAATTTGGGCGAAAAAAAATTTAATAGAAATATAATGGACCCCTTTTAGACATAATGCAGACACCTTCTCTAAAATTTTGAACTACAACAGTATTGAGATTTTACATATACGTACGATTATTTAAGATTTTTATATAATGACATTATTGTTAACTCATCATGATATTAAAACAAAGTCGACCCCCGTTATAAAGTGGCTTGTTGTACGACTGTATTTTGATTGTATTTTGTTATCAATTCCTGGCAAAGGAAAGATTCTTTTTTTATTTTTTCACGTTAGTTATTCTTAGAACTAGAAACTACTATTTGACAACAGGAACTCGCCACTTTCTCACAATCAATTAAGTCATTATCTTTATTGTTTTGAATTCTGTTCCATTCGTGTGTCCAATTTGGAAGTTAATTTTGTGTATGTGGAAGAAATTTTAAAGCGGAGCAAATTTATATCATTGTTTGTACGGATACTATGTATTCTCATTTATAAACACAGGTGTAAAAACTCATATTGAAAAATCTAATGGTAGAAACATATTCGGTGCAACTTGTTAATTTTTTTTTAGAAAAGTTTTGCAGCTGCAAAAAAAAACAACTAAAACGAACAGTGGAAATTTTTATTATTAGATTTTTCAAGTCGTTAGAAAAACACTCCGTGCATAGTCGTTAAAAGTATATTATCTTCAGTAGAGATAAAACCAGGACACTTATTTCATATACATTCATAACTTCAAACTAAGGTAGGACAAATGGAACAAAGTTGAAAATTATTCAGGTATATATGAACAGAGACAGAATTACACTTGCCTGAGAATAAGTTTGAATCAAAGATATAGAGTTATTTGTTTTCATTAAACAATTAAATAAGTGAATTTTAAAGTGTGAAGTATTTAATCTACAATATTATTTATGAATTACATACAATGTGTAAAATTTTGTAAGAAAATTATTTATATTAATGCAGAAGTATCTACTATAAATATTCTTTTGAAATGCTCAATAGTAATAATGAATTGAGTGTAACATTCATTTTGTTTCCTGCTAAAACTCTTCTTCTTCATCTCGGGTTGGGTCATTTAACCTTTTTGTGAAGATGGACTATCCTGCGAAGATTGGGGCTTCCTGTCCTTCCATATTATATGTGGTCTTCCGGGAAGTCTTCTGTTTTTGAGGATTTCTATCTTTACTACAGTTATTTTCAGATTAAATATTCCGTTGAATAGTACACAGGTAGGACTCGACAAACAAGAGATTGCGGATGACAGTTTTATAAAGGGCTGTTAAAAATCTATGGATGCAAAGGTCAGGAAAAAAGTGACACGTAATTCGCTGTACAAAACATACGTCGAAAGCCAACTAATTTTATGGTTTAATACAAATTAAAGTATTTTTCTGCACCAAAATTGGTTTATGCACAAGTTATGTCAGCCGCTGGGTGAGGTATATCTTTTGGTCAAAATCATTTACCAGTAAAATTATAAAAAAAGCTGAAAACAATTTTAATAACATCTTGTCAACATTGAAAGAATATCTTTAGTAATATGTGAATATTTATTTTGTTCTTTATGAATATTAAGCTTTTGAGATTTGTTTTTATATTTCCTTGGGTTGTCAAGTGTTTTCAAAAATGTTTTTTCTATATCAATGTAAATATTATGTATGTTCCTTAATATAAGGGTGCATAGATTAAGAATTATATACTAAGTTTTAGTCAGTTTGTATGTATGTGTTCTGAAACGTGACTCACCTCAAAACACGAGTAATTCTCTTTTTGAAGTTGGGTCATATGATTTAATCCCTTAATTAAACTGTAAATATTATAGTCCAAAATAAGTTAACACTTTTTTTTGAAATTTCATGACTTATTTTAATTTTTACTTAATAAAAAGGAAACATAATTTGAATTATTTCCATTTTTCCTACGTCTTTTTGGAAGAACATTTCAAATACTTTGATAATTAAACACTGTACATAACTCCTCTTTTTTTTCTTGGTGAATGTTTTTGTTATATGATTGAATAAATCAACTTAATCTTAATCACTGATATTGCTTAGTTTCATATCTATACCTTCATTCTTTACAAATGTAAAAACTTCACCAAGATTAATATCAGGCATTCGTATGTTTTTGTGTATTGTATCATTTCTACAGTAAAAAGGTCATGAAAACCCCTGTTGTGATTTAGTTCGGCATACCCAATGGTCCTTGTCAGAATTATTTGACGTGGGAAAACATTTAAAATGATAAAAGTATCTTGTTCCCGTAAAAAAATATAACGTATAAAAATACATATTAAAAATAAATACAGAAACAGGTTTAAGGGAAGGATCTCAGATCCTTCTCAAATTTTACAGTTGGTCAATGTTATTAATTCCCTTTGAAAATACGTAGAAAGGTATATTACATATTTTGGATATAAAGTGAATTCTCGGGGGTCTCGATGGTTAGTAATTATTTTTTTTACAATTGTGACCAATTTCATATATTTCATATTAACATTTGAAAAAGAATACTTCGTATTTACCTTTTGAAATTTAATACATATTTCATTATTAAAGAGTTTTTCCACAAAAGGTCGAAGCGACCTGATTGTAAATTAACCCATACGGTTCTACCACAAGGAAAAAATATCAATAACTATTTATAACAATTATAATATTTATATACTTACTTAACCACACCGAAATCTTATGTTGGTCGAAAATAGATGGATAAGGTAATCAAACTTTATCGATTGACAAAATACATAGTGTTGCATCGGTTCTTGCAAACGCTCTTTGCAGCCTTATCATGCATTGTCTCGTTTGTGATCGAAGGTAATGTTGTTTTTACTCCTTACTACCCGCATAGGATATAGTGGCGAGTTATGAGTTCGCAATATTCAAGGTTATTTTATAATTGCAGATTATCAACGCGTATCATGATGAGATTGTATTCTGAAAGTTTCATCACAATGTATCTGTGGGTGGGTGGGTGTGCTGTGTACTATGCGCTAAATGAATATGTCCTTGTTAAACAAATACATATACGTCTTCCTACGTTCCCTAAAACAAGCAAATAAATGCTTGTGCTACTGAACGAAATCGGTTTATTCTTCTGTATCGATTATGGACCTGCACTCATTCGATTTTTTTTAATTTTTGCATATTTGTATATCTAAAACTCGCTTAGACCCCATTAGATTTTGTAAGATATCTAAGAAGTGCTTCTCAACTTTTTAAACTGTCAAATATTTCAAAGTGACTCCAAGCTCAGGCAACTTCAAATTTGATATTTTTGTTTTTAATAATTATCAAGTTTTCATATAAAATATTTAAATCGAAAATAATTTAACAAACTCGTTTTATGAAAATGCTGAAAATTTTCCATAACTTGGTAGTTAGGAATAACGTTTTGTCATCATTATATCAGTATACCTTTGGAAGAGCCAATTCTTATAAATAGGTACATATATTTCGGCCTTATTTATTTTTAATGTATAGTTCATTTACTAAATAAATGTATTTGATTAGGGACATTACTATGCTTCATTGTATTATATTTCTTTATTCTTTTTCCGACGGCTCCACAGGTCATATTGAGCTTTCATCGTCATATTAGGCCTCTTTTGTCCAGTAATAGACATAGGCCTCCCCTTGAGACCTCAACAGTAAATAGCTCTCTATCCAGGGCTGGCCGTATTCAACTTCTTCCAGCACTTGATAAAAAACTTGAAAGTGGTCCGCGTAATATAATCGGACCACTTTCCGGCCGTTCTAGGTCGCAATTCCAATACTTTTTTGGTCTATCTGGAGTTTGTGTTTCGGAACCTTCTCGTAAAATTTATTTATGCTGTTCCTATTGCACGGATTTATTTTATACGAGTGATTGTTCAGAATTCAAAATTCGACCGTAATTTTTATTTTTAAAAAGGTTGAAAAGTCATTGGATTGATCTTTAATTAATAACATCATTCATTCATCGCGGGGGTTCAATGTTTTTTTTTTTCACACATCGCAAAGTGTATTTGTTTTTGAGGTGTATTTGAGGTGTCTTTCTTTTATCTACATAATGCATGCCATGTGTTCTTCAAATTTTGCAGAACACATAAACGAAAACAACCACCAATTTAAGAGTGACCATAGTATAAATATAATACATCGGGGAATAAAAGGGAGAAAACTTGACCGACTAGAAATATTAGAAATAAACAGAGTAAAAAATGATCCACAAAAATTACTCATCAATAAACAAATTGATCATACATATTCACCATTATTGAAACCGGCGGATTAGACAGACATATTATACCTTCATTTGTTGTTTAGTGCATTAAGATTAAAATATCTATGAAATACATTGGTTTTAACCATACTCAAAAGATAACTTTTAACCAATAAATACAATATTATTTACCTTTCGAATTTTACTGCTGTCGTTTTCTTTTGTTACAGACCTAATGGACACAGGGGACTACAACCAGTGACCCAACTACTTTCATTGTATTAAAACGTAGATTTGTA
The DNA here is from genome assembly GCA_963576475.1 of Molanna angustata. Taxonomy (NCBI): domain Eukaryota; kingdom Metazoa; phylum Arthropoda; class Insecta; order Trichoptera; family Molannidae; genus Molanna; species Molanna angustata. The sequence goes on from OY754968.1 coordinate 15,333,572, forward strand.
TAGATTAATTTGCATTATATAACTTTTTTTTTTCAACCGTTCAAAAACCAACATTTTTATACACCTGTCATGTAAATTTTTTATATAACCACTAGTCTCAGTCTTGTAGAGCATTATTCTGACGAAACGCGTCGATAATCTTATTAATACAGTAGAACTAGTATTTTATATTTTTATAACATATCAACATACAATGGAGTTCTATCAAGAATTGTCGATCGACAAACTAAACTTAGTTTCTTTATTTAATTTAATGTATTTGTATCATACCTACATAATATATAAATTTAAGCTTTCTGCGCTCCTTCTCCACATGAACTTAAACTAAGTATTCCAAATATCACACTCCGCGCAGTTTCCTTTAAAAGGGGTCAGAAGTTTATGTTTCACATATATGTACATAGATTATTTTTAACGACTTTATTTTGAGTTTCGCTTTATCGACACTGTTGCAGTGTATTTTTCATTTGGAGAAGTCAAATTCAGCACTAATACCGAATGCAGGTAGGAACTAGACAATAACTTCAGATTCCTTTCAGTGGTCAAAATATTTCACTAGATTTATTGCCATTGATTCTATTTCTAACCGGAACATGGGTCATTTTCCGGATCATCAATCTATTTTCTGTTGATAAACACAACAGAGGTATTTTAGTATTAGCTCTCTTTGGAATTTTAATGTCGAGTGCTTACGAACTTTGAATTCTTTTTAATAATGGATGTCTTTGGAGCAAGTGCATAAATTATAATACAAACATCCTTATACATTTTATTAAATAATCTAAAGTTTGTTAAATGGGTCATGGCTGAATTACCGTCTATCAGGGTCTACTGAATATTCCAGTGCACTCTAGCTCTGCTACATAATCATCCAGTTCTCCGGATATTATTCTTATTATTATGAGAAATTCAAAGGGTTTTTAATATTCATCACTTACCAAAACAATTTTTTATGCTTTTAGCTTTCTTATATTTTATTATAAACTACATATAACATTACATCACGGCATAACCCACAATGTGGGGTAGCCAGTGACAGGCGTGCGGGTGTGCATTACCTTATAAAATAAAGTACATACGTGTCATCCCCACATACCACATCAAAACAGGCAATATTCATAATGTTAGGGATATCCATTTTGACTCCTCTCCTGATGTCTCCGATCCTGAGCATAGATTATGTATGCCTTCCTGCCTAGACGAGAAATTGTTGTAAGAAAAGAAAACTACCAACAAGCTATATGGACAGTTACCTTTGAGAGATGACACAGTGCCATTCACATACGATTATAAGATTTTCTTCAAAGTTTTCTACATAGTTTGAACTAGGTCAAGTGTTTAGTTTTTCGTGTTGTGTATTGTGTCCTGTGCTACAAATTCAATAACATTTTAAGAAATTTAATATCTTCATGTATTGGTCCATCACGACTGGCGGTAAGTACAATTTACTAACCTTCATTATTCTATGCTTCCCTTTGAAATATTGCATAGTTTCCATTTCCCGATTTTAAACCATTTCAAACAGTCCATTTGCTCCAACACAGAATGTTTGGTGAATCTCATTGTTGAACTATGTGAAATGTCATTTTGGCCTGCTCTAATGGGACACCCGGCACTGACAATAGAAAAGAGTATTCTAAGCCGATGCCTCAGAGCATATTAGCAACTAGGGTAACGTTTTTAGAAACATTTTAAGTTAAAGATGTAGTCTGTAAATGAAAGCAATTGAATATAGTTTGTAAATTAAAATTGACATGTAAATTGTAATAACCCCAATTAACTCGGTTAGTCGTGTTTGTTTCTTATCTTTCAAACAACAGTATTAGAAGTAACGATGGTGATTAAAACAAAACTCTCAAGAACAGTAATGTTTGGGTCTTGATGAAAGTTCTACGTCTGGCTTATAGTACATGACTTCACTCAAAACATTGTTAAGCATCTCATTCAGTTACTTGTAGGTACATATAACAGTTCCTTAATCATAAAAACAGATTTTTATCTAACAACTAAGTGAAATATAATTAAAATGTCGATTTACAAGGAATATTCATTTATTTATCATTTTGAAGAAAATACAAACAAATATACTGCACACTTTGGGCTAATTGCTATTGGGCAAAATTTTTAACCAATCAGATTGCAAATTAGGAAAACATTATGTATATTATGTATAAAAGAAATGGAGGACTATAGTTTTACAATATCATGATGACGAGTAGAGAGGCTGGTCACGACCCTTAGAAATGAGGAAAACGACACTGTCGATGATGATGATTTATGTACAATAGCGGAAAGATTTGTCACGAAAAACAACAAAAAAATTGAAAATAAATATCTATACATTGCACCAAAGTAAAAATTTAAAACAAAAAAACACACCAAAGCAAAACTAAAGCATTGGAAAAGAACAAGGAGATGGAATCAGGATCAGGTTATGTGGATAAATATTCCTCCTTTAGTTGTTTTTTGTCTAACAGACAGATGAGCATCACGAATTCTAAATTGAGGACCTTGGGAAGACAAGAAAAAGAATAGGTTTACCCCAAAAAACCGATAGTTACAGTCGCAGGAAATATGGCGTACAGAGAGGCCCAGGATAGAGAAAAGTGGAAAAAGCGAATTTAACGATGCAATATCCAGACTTACTTTTTCATAGTCTTGCTGGATGTTCTTCGAATGTCGAGACGTTGATAGGGATATGGATAGGATACTCCATAATCATGCTGAAAAAAGTACTTCCAAACACATTATAATTCCGCATAAGAGTACCTACTGTAATTCAAAGGATATTATTGTTAATCATTATATAAAAAAATCAAACATACTCTCAGTTACAAATATTTTATGTTTAAATATTTTTCTTTTTAATATAACTTTTTTATAGTAAGAAGACCCTTGCTTGGTATAAGCATAGGAGATAGGAAGAGAACCAGAGTAGCGGATGTCATGGTTCGCGTAGCAAGATTGAAGTGGCAATGGGCGGGCCATATTGCAAGACAAGTTCCCACAAGATGGACTCTTAAAATATTAAGATGGAGACCTTGGGAAAACAAGAGAGGCATCGGAAGACCTCAAAAAAGATGGTTGGACTCGACATAGCCGCTGTGGGGGTTAAAATTGGCTGCAAGCAGCAACTGACAGAAAGAAATGGAAGAGGCAGTGGAGGACAGAGGGTTGAAGAAGAAAAATATAGTAAGAAGTCAAGAGTATAAAATTACAGGATTAAAATACATTTAAAAACACATGCCTAAAAAATTTAAATATTTTCTATTTTCCTAAGCAATAAACAACATTTTCAAGATTCCTATTATTGAACATTGACAAATAGCTTCTTTGGATATCGGCATTTTTGTGATTAATTGGTACATACATAATTAGTTGTGGTTATTTAAGTAACACCAACTCGATCGTCGATAATGATCTGTCTAATAAATATGCCATTTTGGGAAATTGTCAACAAAGAGCTGTCGTTCGTCTAATTTTAAAGAGAACAATTTAGATTTTATAATATCTTCATACTTGGCAGCTATTACTTTTTCGTTCATTTTAACTAATAAATTTAAATTATAACTTTTTTTATATCACTTTTGAGTATTTAATGTAGGAGCGAGTCAGCTCTGAAACCGGTGAACATTAAATATTCAATAGTAGTGTTAACGAAAAAGTAATAATTTTTATTTAACAGATTTTTAATTATCTCAATAGAGACGAAGTTGGAATATTTATTGTAGGAGAACCGGGAAATCGTCTCTATTGAGATAATTAAAAATCTGTTAAAAAAACATCTTTGACTCCCGACAGGGAAAAAAATCCAATGTTTGCGCATATGCAATAATAAAAATATATTCGAATTTTTATTTATTAGATTTTATTCGTTAAAGCTAAAATTATACATTTCCATATAAGGTTTTGCTTTACGATTGATGTTTCTTTAAATTGATTGTATTGTTGATTCATCATTTATTTTAGATGCAAAATACACGTATCAAAAAGACTGTCGAAGTTCATTGCTTTGCATAAATCTAAACTTGAATAGGTAATGATAATATAATGAATACCATTGATATTGGAGCATTTTTCGATTAATCAAAAGATAAAATTGTTTGGTATAATATTTATATATGTAGTTACTAAACTTTTATAAGATAAACTCTCTTCTTTACTTGAGCAGCAAGCAGTCTAGAATTTTCATAATACAAAATGAGTGTCCATATAGAAGCATTTTAAAATGTTAAACATGACTCTTCACGAAGAATAAATAGGATAAAAATGTTGTCATTTGGGATCTTAACAATTCTTGTACTCAAAATGTTTCTCATTGTTTGTATCAAAAGCATAAAGCTTGGCAATTTCTTGTATATTCTGATTCAACGTATGCCGTTCATGGTAATTTCATAATATTATGTAAAAGACTGAATAATGCTAATGTTGAGTCCTCAAGTTAGATAAGTTGTTAATGTAATAGCCGTCAGAATGTAAACTTCTTCAACACGTACATATGTAAAGACGTTTTACAAAAGAACTACTTGAGGAGAAAGAGATTTCCACTGCCAAACTTCGTAACAAAGGCCCTTCCACTCTGAGATTTTCCTGCAAACTAAGCAAAGATTTTATCTAAAAACGATAAGACTGATCCATAGAAATCTTTGTTTAAACTTTAAAAGTTAAAACTTCACGCCATAAATATGGTGTTTTATCTCAATATTTTTAACGCAATGTGCCTCCATTAAATTTATGTATACATCGTTTATTTTCTTAAATTTACTGCAGGAGACAGATAATATTTTATTTATTTTGTTGAAAACTTTTTTTACTTCTATAAAAGTTGTAAAAACAAAGTGCCTCAATAGTATTTGTAACTCAATACAAAATTCATATGGCATGTTTAAAACTTTAACGTAGGTACATATGTAATACTTTTATCACGTAGACTTCAAATATTTTATTATTTTTAATTGATAAGAATACCTTCCTTTCATTATATAATATCAGATATTCTTATATATAGTTTATCCAACAATAGTTTTATATCTTGTAATTACATGTCGTTATCCATAGATTTTTTTTATTATACATAGTTTGAAATTTAAACTGATAAGTTCACTTTCTAATATACATATTTTATACAAAGTACAAGAAAACATCGTTAAATTAAGACGTTACCGAAAAACTTTAAGTTCACTTCAACTTATTTTATATAAGTTTCAAGTAGTAGAGAAATGAAAACTTTGTAAAGATATTACAATAAAAATGCTTTAGGGTTTCTTTTAAAAATATCATCCATTACCGTTGTCACTTAGTGAACAAAATAACATCGTAATATAATCGATTAAATAATCGATTCGGTTATACTTAATATACCCATGTACATCTTCTAGTAGACGAGAAATTAACAATAATTGCATTTGGTTGTATTATTTGTCTCAAAAGCAACCATTAAGGAATAAGAAATTATATTTTGGAAGGAAGTACTTAGGGGATTGGATCGTCTCGGTTGTCCAACATTTGTAATTTAGTTATAAATAATTACCGCTTCGTTTAGTAGTACGTAAGTCTTGTACCGCTTCGTTTAACAGTACGTAAACAAATAGAAAAGCAAACGCAGAAATCTACTTATATGTATTTTTTTTTATCCATCACAACTAAAGCATAAAACCTATAGCATATTGTTTGAAGTAAAACATTGATGGCATAATCGCATACCTACACCATTTTTGTTTATTTTTTATTTTATTTATATGCAAAACCTTCTTCTTGTTTTTTTTTTGCCTTATCTCACTTTAGGTAGGGTCGGCTCTTCTAATCCTTTGGCGCCACGATGATCTGTCCTGTATTGTCGGGGCTGGGATGTGCAAAACCAATAATTAAAAATATTTTTATCGTTCGGTACAAATTCTTTTATTTGAACCAAAGACCTTATAATAATGTACCTATAATATAAGGTCTTTATTTTTTACTTTAGTATATAAAGTCTTTGATTTGAACATATATAAGGGATGTATGAGACGATGAATGAATGTTGAAGTAGTGAGATAGATTAAACGTGACTTTCGGTTCTCTCTGTCAACCACATTTGAGGGATTTGGCGTATTTATATGGTACGTGTCTACTGAAAAAAAAAAACGAGTGGGTTGTGGCCAACACTAAACTCTCCACACCATAGTAAGCGTTCATTTTTTCTTCTTGAAAGTTGACAATCTCTAAATGCATTTTTATAAAGAACATTTATATTCGATTCTTAAACAAATATAAAATTCCCAGAGGACAAAAGTTTACATAATACATTGTAATACACAAAAACATTGTCACAAAACTTATAGTATGCACTTTCTGCATAATACCTGTTGAGAAATTTTAAGTAAAATTGCAATACTAGCAAGATGAGCACGTATGAGATAGTGTATCAATGTTGATGAGGCGATGTATATGTGTCAAGATAGAAAAATGCGGTGTTCGGTACTCACTGCCTACCCCTTGAGGAAGATATAATTGGAGAGTAAAAAATACACTTGTCTATAGAGACACATACAATATCAATATGAAGTTAATCACTCAATTTTCCCATACAGAAGCTATTTTATTTCTGTTATATACATTTTTCATACAAATATGAAATTTATTTTACATTGATATGGCAGACCATAGATTTTTTTCTCTAAATTTTGTCAATCCAGTAAATTTAATTTGAACAGTAAAACAGTAGCTCGATTTTCCAGACCGTGAGAGCATTTTGAAAATTTGGACAGATGAAATCATAGATAGGAAATTAACAGATATCTATGGAAAACTAATCAGCTTTATGGACTTTACATAATATAATATCATATCAATATGAAATTGATCGGACTTATAGTTTGGGCTCTAGAGAGGACACAAAAAGGATAATTCCGTACGCCATACATACAAACACATCACGACGAAACTAACAGTGTGCACTCTCTGCATGATACCCGTTGAGAAATTGATGTAAATAAAATAAGCTTATTAAGATGGGTCGGTGGCAGAGCGGTTAGCGCGCTGGTTTAGTAATCCAGTGGTCGCGAGTTCGAATCCTGCCTCGACCGATTTCGTTCACCTATAGCACAAGCATTTATTTGCTTATTTTAGGGAACGTAGGAAGATGTATATGTACTCGTTTAACAAGGACATATTCATTTAAAAAAAAATTGTGAAATCATGACTCTCCACTATTCCACAGTGAGGAGAGTAAAAAATTGCGTGTTGGTAAGTATGAAAAAAATATTTCTTTTTTTTTTGGCATGTGAATTTTGCCCTAAACCACTATATTTTGAGTCACTATGCGACATGTTTCGGTAGTGCTGTCCTGCCATCGACCGGTTAGTTGAGACTGCAGGACAGCACTGCCGAAACATGTCGCATGACTCAAAATATAGTGGTTTAGGGCAAAATTCACATGCCAAAACGGTTAACATGAACAACCACAAAATATCCGCCGAGTATTTAAACTATATTAAAATATTTCTTCTTTATATATTGGATGATGTTATGAATTATATTTCTTTTTCGTATTTAGTTCATTTTAATATAAATCTAGGTATATGTAGTATGTATATAAAGCTTGATAATAATGTATTATGTATTTATACGAAGTGGATTTTATATTATTTAATCATATCACCATAGGGAAACACTACACTGCGGACGTGCTTAATTTTATTGTAAAGAAATATTTTTAAGGAAAAATTTTATGTCCTGAGAACGAAAAGCATCTTCATCCATCTTCTCGATATTAAAATCAGAAAAATAAAATATTACAACACCTACTTCAAAATAACTATATAATACCGCTGAAAATTTTCAAACGGCCTTTTTTGCAAATTCTTAGGTACCTACGTGATTTTGATCAATGATTTTTGTTACTTATGCCTCAAAATAATATTTTTGTTAAAAAAATGGGTAGTTATTTTAAGGTATGGGAGTAAAATGGGTAGAGTTATTTTAAGGTATGGGAGTAAAAGGGGTAGAGTTATTTTAAGGTATGGGAGTAAAATCGGTGACACAATAAAGTTGAACTTACTGTGATAAATTTATTTTCTTCCTAAAATAATTACTAAGAAAATATTTATATGTCAAAATCGTCTTCTTCTTTGTGTTTAGGGCGGCAGATATTGTTCGTTTAAAAATCAAGGTTATAGGTTAGGAAAGAATGCTAGAAAAAAAGATAAATATGTAAATATGATGGGTGGTGGCAGAGAGGTTATCAGTGGTCGCGAATTTGAATCCTGCCACGACCAATTTCGTTGACCTACAGCACAAGCATTTATGCTTAGTTTAGGGAATGTATGAAGATGTATATGTACATGTAACAAGGACATATATTTATTTTTTCATTTTCAAAAGCAAAAATAAGTATTTATAAAAATATATTTATTTATTTTGTTTATTTATTTGAGATTGCTTCTCGGGTCACTAACATTTTGAAACACTATTAAAAAATGTGTTTCCACCGGGAATCGAACCCGGGACCTTTGGATCAGCAGTCGGATACCAACCAACTGAGCCACGAAGGCTGAATATTTATTATAATGTAAAATATGAAAAGTAGACAAAACACTAAACAGATTAAAACATTCGGAAGCATTTCTTGGCCCTCATGAGTCTGAAAAAAATATTGTGTATACATATATTTGTTAGTCTTTGATACCGATAATTAAATATCGCATCTCATTATTTGTGGAGTTTTCGTTCCAAAGAACACAAAGGCGGCTACCAATATTAAGACGGTTCGTATTTTCATGCGCTATATTAAATTCTGTGTTCTCTTCGTAAATACTCTCTGACACTTTTGACTAAACCAACAATGCTGTAGGTTTGTTGTATTAAAATATACTCTGGTGTGTCTTTGACTTTAGATTGTTACTTTTTAAAGAAAACCTAAATAAATTATCCTTATATTCTATTTTTAAACTATGATATACACAGTATTGTCGATATTTGTAACTTATGTAAGACTCGCGAGTGAATAGTGACCGATTCCATTTCCGGAAAGACTGTTTTCATAGAGTGTTTGTGCGATTATTAGCATTTAAGGTGTCTAAAGATATAACTTGAGTCGAGAAAAATATAAGAATATAATACATTTTTCTTAAATAACTTCCATAATACGACCCTTAGTGTTTGCAATGTCTATCAAAAATTTTACTTTGTATACAAATCGCATTATTTTAAAATGAAATATAGGAAAAATAACTTACTTACCGCCAAGTAAATAATATCATATTTGGTAATTAAGAAGCTGTCAAAATCAAATTAATATGACACTTCAGTCAAATTCAGTCATAAAATAAATCTCAGTAGTTTCAAATTGTTTGGAATAATTAACACATGCTAACAGAGCGTAAAACTTGAATTTATAAGACATGTTTACGATCAATCATGAGGTATGTATGCGATTGAAGCCAGATATAAGAACCATATGCTCTGCCGCGGGATTCGCCCTTATTGATTGAATTAAGGACACAGATATGTATAAGGGAGATCTGCGATCAGTGGAGGCTGGTGACCTTAAATCTTTGAGGGACTCAAAATTATAATTTTACCTCCAAGAGATATTTACTTTCAACGGGAATCAGAAAGTTGATATGTGGCACAATATTATTTTCGTATATTGAAGTTATCAATGATTTTCATAGTTCTTGTTAGGCGGGAAATAAAAACGTGAACCTGATCATTTATGCTGTATTTGGTTGGGTTTTCAATAAACTTTATAATAAAATGTATCGATAAATTATAAAATAATTTGTGACATCTAATAAATTTTGATCATACGAAATTGAAAAATTACTTTTTGCAACAGCCGCAATACTGTTTCCTGATTATACAATTTTTTGTCTCATATAAATTTTATTTGTTTTTTGTAATTTTATGATATCAATTGATTAAATAATGATACTAATATCTTTCGAATGATTTATAGTTTAATTCGTGTTATTTTATGATATCAATTATGTGAGTCTCAAGGAATTGCAACTCCTAATCTAGTGTTCGACCATCGCAATGAATAAAAAAATATGAATGAACGAAAATATAGTGTAATCCTTCTCGGGCACTGCCCCGTTTTGCTCAAAATTCATTCAGCGAGTACGGCGAGCTGCGGCGGCAGCGGGCAGTCGCGTGAATTGTATGGGTTCTCCGGGCACAAGTCGACTGTGCTCTAGGAATGACATATTTCATAGAATCTTGCTATACAAAGCAGGTAGGATTAAATACATTCCCTTGATATATGTACTGTACATACTACAGGCGTTATACGGCAAAGATTAATTAGAAAAATAATGTGTTCTAAAGTTTCAATTTCATACGTTTTTTGGAATATTTTGAACGAAGTGTTTGGGAGGGCTTAGCTTGAGAGCTCTTTAGGAAGAGCCGCCACTGTCTACGACGTAAGAGATATTGTTAGATGATGCAGAAGATGAAGATGATTCTGGCAGGCCCATTCGGCGTAAATGGGAGACAACGGGTTATCCAAAATATTTTTTGTCAATTGACCACGAGGTAGACCACCCGAGAGACCATGGAGATTTAGCTGGAGCTCGGCGTCACACAAGAGCTTGAGGGAGGGGCACCCTTACCAAAACCTACTACAAGAAGAAGAAGAAGTTTCATTCTGAATTCAATTGGCCTTTATAATCGTATGTCACAACTACACAAGTAACTCTTATGTTTAGTTCAGAACGACAGCGATTTCAATTTAAATTTATAGAATGACATTTTAGCCATTCACTCTGTTAAGTCTTTTACGGTCGTAGAATCTGGATTATACCCTATTCACGGCGTTTAATTCAACTTGTTCCAGCTGTGTAGTCATTCACCCTTGTATTTAAAAAACACGTTTATACCTAAATAAATTACAATACAAAAAGACCATAGGTACACATTTTTTTTCAAAGAAATCCTACAGCTAATTTTGAAGTTTTTTTTTACATAGACATATTTAAAACAATTTATTTATTTATTTATTTCTTAACCTTACTTCATTATTTCCTGCCCCTCTATCCCAGTTTATCCGGGGTCGGGCCTCCTAATCATACCTTACTTACATACATAAAATATACTTACCTACTATAGTCACTCATCTCACTAAGGTTGAACATGTAGCGAGATGAATGACTTTACAATAATTACAGTGAAATATATATATCTAAATAAGTATAGACAAGATATAATAATAAAATTTTTAAAATATTCAGAAAAACAATGTCGCTATTGCATACAATATATATCCTTATTTTTACTACCCCGATAGCTTTGTTATGAAGTAAGAAACTGTATCAAAATGAACAGCAGCAATTACTTTGTGACAGCGAGCAGTGAAAAATAATAATGTAGTTAAGAGATGCTAAATAACTATATATTTATTTATGTGTATTTTTTCGTATATTAAAAAAGCTCATCTGAATGAAAGAGTGAGTATTTCTGTGATAATAAAATAACTAAGCTATTCTAATTTTTTTCTGTTCGTGAATTCAGAATGCCCATAATCTTAGAAAAGTTAATAGATATTCAAAAGTCAAAAAAATAATTTTATGTTTTCTTTTACAACCATTTAAACATTGTATTGTATATTTTTTGAGATATTTATACCGTGCTGGTGTCCGTATTGCCCGATATTTACAATAATACCTACATACATTTGATGGAGGCAAAACACGATAAATTTGTTGTGAGTAAAATTTTTGACAGTACAACCTACTCACTGTATATATACCCAAGCATTAACCAAAATTATAATAAAAGTTATCAAAAAATAATGTCTTGAGGCATTTACGTTGACGTCAAAGCTTTTGTATCCTAACTTTTATATAAAACAGCTCAAGGGTTCTTTATAATGATATTCCACCTATGTTTTCTTGTAATGCAAAACAAATACTTTTACCCTATAGAAACCTTAGAACGTAAACATTCACTAAAACAATAATAAATTTAATGAAAGCAGCTTCATTGGAAATATATTGAAAAATACATACATGTTGATAGCGAAATTTAATTTAAAATAAAAACTAGATACGACGGATAAATTCGTTTGTTAAAATGAACGTAAATACACACATTAAATATTTACATAATCCAACTGTCGATTTTTTCTAGAGAATTTATTTCTCTTAACATATCGACAAAGCATCAAGCCAGGATACGCGTGATTTGTATGCACGGTCTATATTTTTTACGGCTTTTCCAACTTCAAAGCCAAAAAACACCAACATAGAGGCTTCGCAACATATATGTCCTATACACGGATTTACTCAGAATTCGGAGTAGAAAATTTAATGTGTCTGTCTGTGTGTGTGTGTCCTTAAAACTTTTGATTCGTTCAATTTACAGAGCCCAAAATTTCATATATATGGAATTACTCAGAATTCGGAGTAAAACATTTAGTGTGTCAGTGTGGGTGTCCCCTTATAACTTCTGATCCGCTCAATGCACAGAGCCTAAAATTTAGAAAATATGGAAAATTATAGGCTTACAAAACTTTTATACTCATTATTTTGAATTTTTGTTAGAATCAGGGGTTATCATAAGAATTTTTACATTATATTTCCATATATCTCAAAAACCATAAAAGCACGAATGCTGAATTTGGTAGAAATATAGACAAATAAAAAATATCAAAACGATTTTTTTTAAAAAAATTCCAGATTTTCTCAAACATTTTTTTTAAGAATTTTTTCCTATATTTTCAAAGCTATTAAAATACCTACAGAAAAAAAAACGAAATACCCCAACCGGAACCGAAACACTAGATTATTTAATTTTTTATAATAATATTAACATCATAGTAGTAGGTACCTACATCTCAAACTTTTTGTGACAATTTTTATAAAAATTGAATTTAGTGGCTACATCGTTCCATAAAATTTGTAAGGCAGTACACTACACAATATCTCACTCATGAGTTTGATACCTACATGATCTAATAAATTTGCTTTTAAGTAATTAAAAATCTTTTAAAAAATTGCTTTTAAGTGTTTATAGATTGGTACGTATTCTTCAATTATAGGTACATACTATTGCCATCGACAGTTGGATCTCATGTGTTACATGTAACTAGTATACCTAAAAAAGGACCTTATTTCTTGAGTTAATTGGTGACCTCACGTAACTTAAAATAATATAAGTCAACGTAAATGTAAGCATGTTGTTAGTGGAAAATAGATTCTTAAGTTGTAATAGGTATATGTTGTAATAAATAACTCTAGCTGACTAAACTAATTTTACGAGTATGTATATCCAAATTTTATATACCTATGTATCTATTTGATATAACAGGTTTATTTTAATATTAATTAAAATGGTTCAGCGGATGGTTATGTTATGATCAATAATTGGAAAAGTCATCTAAATCATTGGAAATGAAAAATTTATCTTTTTTTCTCCTCAAACTGCTCTTTATTCAGGACGTTTCATGTAATATTATTATAATTGTGAAAAAATACGAGTCATGTAAAGAATAGCGTTTCTTTTTTATTTGCTCGTTAATATAAGATAAATATGCCGATTACGTACGGCGAAAAAGTGTTCATTATAAATTATTACGGTTGGCCGTTTCCACGTCGAGTATAATAATAATAATATAATGTCGGTACAAAGGAAACAATTTTAATTTTATTTGAGGATCCGTTCACCTAAAACAAATTCACTTTGTTTATGCAAATCCGATCTGGAGACAAAAAGAGTTGTGAAATTGGATGTCCCGCAGCATGATATTGTTTGCGATTGAATAAAATTTGTTTTTCGGTTATGCCTAACCGAATCGTTTTCACGAAGTCGTTTCAAAATTTAACACAACAACGTACGAATATTATATGATAAGCCGCAGGATATGAACGGCACTTGAGTAAAATAACATATCAGTGTGGAGTGTTGTAGAGAAGGCATGGATCTCAAACAGTTACATATGTGAAGTGAGAACATTGAAAGGAGAATATAGAAAAATGGAAGAGAATCATATTTTAGTATTTATGAATTGCGTAACATTCAAAATGATATTTTTAATGAGATGATGGGATGTGAGGTATTATTTATGAGATGATAAACAAAGCTATGGATATCCAAGCGTAGGCCAGAAGACCAGACAGACCGTTGACAAAGTGGCACAAAACCATCAGAAGAGAGTTGCGGAAGGTAGATTTGCGCGAAGGAGACGTAGACATAAAAATAGGTGTATTGTGGCATTTCGATATAGACTTAATGACGAACATCTGACTAAGAAATAATACATTGATGACAGAAGAGGAATTATAGTTTGAGGTCCACTATCGAAAATACTAAGTATGTTTTTCACATGTAGTATGATAAGAGTTTTTTACATCTGGGATTACAAAGAATGAAAGAATAAACATTAGGTATCTACATCGGACAGACAAATTGGAGGAGACTTGCTGTCGACAGGGCGGGATGGAGGCAGTTTCTTGAGGAGGCCAAGGACCACACTGGGCTGTAGCGCCATTACTGATGATGATCTACATATGTACATATGTAGATATATAATCTGCATTTTTTAAAGTTATTTTTTTTTAATTTTATCTACTTGAAAAGGTACACGATGACGACAGCTATGTGCTGCCGTAGGTGAAAATGCATCGTAATATTTATTGTAAACCTACTAAACTTCTCAAACTTAGACAATTCCCGAGGGTTTCGATGGTTGACTAGATATCGCATTAAAAATGACATTATACCCAAAAAAAATATTTCCTACTAGATAAATACATAAATAAATCCTTGGTTTCAGGGAAAGAGACTCTCTTGGGGGGACATATCTTGTATTACATGTATGAGAATTGGCCATTGCCTTGTTGCTTCCCACCTTTACAAAATCAATGTATTTAACAGTCTAATTTGTGTGTGGTCAGGAGAAGGAGACTCTTGACTATTTATTTTTCAGTTGCTTCAATCGTATATCTTCCAACAATTAATTTTATTTTAATCTGGTAAAAATAACTTGCATATCCCCTTTCAATATGTCACATAATATAATGTCTAATCAAAATTTAAAATTAACAAACATATTTCTTAATTTTTTAAAGTCAAATAACATCCAAATTAATTAATTTAATTTCAACAAATTTAACCAAATTATGATATTTTCACCAAGGCAAAAAGTACTCTCTAGGGTGAATTGCCAATAAAAAAATAATTAATAATACATATCAATATGTCAATACGAACTATTATTTGTACCGAGAAAATAGTCTAGGCATACTTACAGGTATTTTTATTTTACAATCTGGTATTTTTTTAGACCTCTATACTTTATACTCTATACTTTATACTTTCTATACTCTATACTTTCTAGCGATGTGTTTCAGCAAAGGAAAAGAGACATCGGAATAACAAGGTAACGATGCCATGAACTGCCCGATTTCACGAAACGCAAGATATTCTTCTTATAAATCAGTTATGTCTAAAAACTTATCTTATATTTCCAGGTAAATTGATGCTTCTTACAAGTACTGATATTCGCTATCGATCTGTTTGATTTTTATTATTCCAACCTGGTATTTTGAAAATTTTATGATAAAAGCTCTCAATAGTTTTCAATTTCATTACAATCCATCGCCTGCCTAAATTTATAGCCCATATTGTATTTTTTTATCTCTGCGCCCTAAATCTTTCTCCTCTCATAAATGTTATAAGCTATAAAACCTTGTACCTACTAAGACCATTTAGCTTTCTTCTTCTTATATACACACACAAGGATTTTCAGAGATTTTCTGATATCATCTCGAATCCGTTGTTGGAACCTCGTTTGACCGTATCTTAAGTATAGTTCGGTAATTCCACATTTAAAAAGGTCCCACAATTTAGTAGCTGTAGCTATTGTTATACATCGTTTTCCACCAAATGTGTATATTATTTATAGACATTCCACAAGAAATGTTTTTAATTTTATTTATGAACCTTTCACTGGATAATCTCGTTTATTATTTAATCTGCATTCACGTTCATTCAAGAAAATACTCTGAATATGTTAATGTCATTGAATAGTCTTACAGGCTATGTTTATGATATAAAATTCTAGATATTCATAATATGATATCACTATTTATTGAAACCTATAATTTATTTAGCACTTTTATTTATATTCTTATTTACAGACAGAACCATACTTATAGATGTTATGTGAAACATGGTTTTATCGTACCTACTAATATTTTAACACGTTGAAAGGAAAAATTCTTTAAAACATGTGTACCTAAAATATTATGTAGAAAGATTTTTTTTAATTTTTTCTATTTCTTTTTATATTAAAACACTTTTTAGAGAGCGGATATAGGTTATTTAATTTCCACACTTCAATTATAACAGTTTACAATATTGTTTGAGTAAATTTCCACACTTCAATTATAACGGTTTACAATATTGTTTGAGTAAAAGTTTATTTATCAAGTAAGTATTAAATTTCTCTATTAAAGAGAAATTAATAGAGAAATTTAATACTTACTTGATAAATAAATGAACTTGCCAGATGTGGGGAATTTCTCTATAAATGGGGTATGAGACCGAATCCTGTGGTGCTCCTCATCAAACCGTACAACACATAGGCCCTGAATCAAATTGAAAACGCTGTTCGTTATCGCCAAGCGCTATTTTTTTTTGTATGTGATTTGACGTTTGTTGTAGAAATTTTTTCTACAATAACAAACAACAAACGTCAAATCCCATACAAAAAAAAATTAGCGCTTGGCGATAACGAACAGCGTTTTCAATTTGACTTGGGGGGATGGTCAACGAATGCAGTGTACGACGATATCATGGTGGCGAAAGTGACTTTATCACGGCCACTGCATCGGCTGCTGCCTGGCTCGATGACTTGGATATATACCTGTGACCTGCGTGTGACCTATCATATACGGATATATTTTTACTTTTTTTTTCTTTTACAATTGACGTGCCTAGTGCTATTTTTCTTTTCTTAATATGCCATACGAAATAATAATAATAATTAAATTTCTTTCTTCCAAGGCAACTAACATTTACGATGTTGGTACTGTAAAATGTGTAATTGGATTTACTTACATTATATGTACTTAATGGTAAGCGTATAACGAAAGATATATTTAATTTTGCAACACTCTTGCTTGAACCAATTATGTACGTTGTATAAGAGAGTAAATAAATTAATCAAGGGACTCAACAAACTAAAAGTAACTAAATTATTATAATATTTTCGCAAATTGAAATTTGGTACAAATATATTTTTTGTTTTAACCACTGTGAATACTTGGTGTCTAACCGGTTTCCCTCCACTTCGTCTTCCGCGTTACCACCCACAACATAATATCGCACACGTTCGTTCATTTTTAATAATAATTTAGTACAAGTCTGTACTGAGGAGGGAGCGGTCAGCTCCGAAAACCGGTTAGACACCAAGTATTCACAGTGGTTAAAACAAAAAATATATTTGTACCAAATTTCAATTTGCGAAAATATTTAAAATGTGCCACAAAGTTATAGCAACGTATGAAGAAATTATTATAATTTCGATAGAGGATTAAAAGAATAATGAAATAACTATAAATACTTAGAAGACAAATGAGAAAAAGACAAAAATCTAATATGATTGGATAAAGTCTTCTTTCAATATACAGTGTGGTAATAGAATTTTTATTCAAGGCAACAGTTTATATACCTAATTTATTTGAAATGTATAGGTACTTGTGTTTTGTATAAAATAAACTGTAATAAATTAAAACGAATACTATTCAAAATTATTCATTTGACCCTTCTCGGAACAGCAAAATTTTTACGTATCTGTTGGCTTAACATAAAGTTTATTATTTCACGAATTCTGCGAGATTCGTGGAGTTTCAACTAGTTAACAGACACAACTTTTACTCTTCAACTCACAATAAAGTAGAAATTAATTAATATGCAATTTTATATACTCGTGTTTAACTTAACTTTGACTTTTCCGCGAATCCTTGTGAAAAAATATAAGCTTCCGAACAGTTACTTCCGAACACTTCATACAAAAACTTTCACTTTAATGTTTACACTAGAATCTGGTAATAAAAATTCGTTAGAAATTGGTACGGTATTACAAATATAACACCATTTGGAAACCGACTTGAAACAGGAAGAAAAAGATTTTTATTTTTTATTTTTTATAATGTTACAAAATGAAGTTGAAGATTTTCTGTTTTATACCTGGAAGCTCAAATGTTTGGTGCATTTTGGACAGTGATTCGCCATAAGACCTTTAGCAAAGCTTTCAAAAACTGCGCCAATTGACACAATTTATGTTCTTACAGGTGTGCCTCCCCTTGAACTTGAAATATAGCGATATAACTATAAATGTAATTCTTCTTTCCCCTTAGCGCTTTTATCCCGTTTCTATCGGGGTACGCTTTGACCATGATCCTGGAATTGGCGAGTCTGATTATTACATTGAATCGACTGCCATCTAACCTTCGTAACCCTTAGAAAGGGGAACCAGACAAATTGGATCATGGCTACACACATAGCTAGTGATATAAATCCGCAAATAGTTTTTTTTTTTTTAATCCAAAGGTGCGTGCCCCGCCCGGATTCGAACCGTCGACCTCACGCATGTACCTTACCGCTGGCCTATCACCGCTGTTATAACTATAAATGTACATCCATTTATAATATTATCTGAAAGTTTCGAACCTTTGCAAATGTTAGGTAGTCTACTTTTTCTCCGTGGATCTGTTACTTTGTAGTCTTTGAGGTGCGGGAAAAAGCGAACACAAATATCTCTTTTGACTTTTGGTTTAGCCACGAGTTTTCTTTTTCCATGACCAGAGTAATATTTTTTTTCTCTTAGTAATAATAATTGTATCAGATCGATGTGGTTTTTATTCCTGATTATCTGACTTTACGATTCTTAAATCATAGTATATAGCTTTTTCATGTGCAAGAGTATTAATTTTTTAAACTCTTACACATTACGCAGAACTCATTGCAGAACTAAAGAGATGATTTTTATTGACGTCAAGAAATTTTGTTGCGAATTCGATGTGCACTTATCTTCAATTAAAGTGTATGACAAGACGTTTTAAGTAATAATAATAATAAACTGAGTACTTTTTTATAAAAAAATAAATTACCTACTAAATCAATTTACCCAAGGGTTAATAAGAAGTACTCAATCCAATTTTTTATATAATTTGAAAGTATGTGTAATTCGTAATTATATAAATAGTTATAAAATGTTGTGGTTGAAGCATTATTATGTATCATATTATTTATCACTAAATACATACCTGCAAAAGTTGGTAAATCCAGGAAAGACATGTAAGAAAACAATTAATATGTATTAAATAAAGTTATAAATATTATCAATAAATATAGAACAGTTTTAAAATAAACAGGTTAGAGAAAAGAAATATTAAGTTTAATTAAAATGTAAATCAATTTCTTGATATTTATTAAGGTAGGTAGCGTACGATATTTTTCAACGACTCGTTTCAATAGTTTACCATAAAATATTAAAAGCATTAGAAACGCAAAAGAATATAAAAAAATATGGAATTATGAAATAGATGAAAAAATATTGAATTAAATAATTTAAAGAAATACCTAAAATACCATACCATACCATCACGCCATTTCCCTATTTGGGGTAGGCAGAGAGAGCCGAACGCCAGACTCCTCTCTTGACATACATTCCTCGCTTCATTCACGTCCATACATCGTCTCATACACGCTCTTCTATTATTCTTAGGTACTTCTAACATCTCCATCTTTCAAAATCCCATTTATGTGATCGTGCCAACTCTTTCTTGGCCGACCTCTACTTTTCATTCCTCTTTTATCAGCCTTGTATACTTTTTTGTCAGACGGTCATCATTCATTCTTTCTATGTGGCCGAAACACCTTAGGGCATTTATTTTCATCTTACTTACGATATTTCTTTCAATCATACATTCTCGTCTAATATCCTCATTTCTTATTCTATCATTTTACCACACATTCGTCTTAGTGACCTCATTTCAACCGCGTTAATTCTACTTTCATGCGTCTTCTGCCATGTCCATGTCTCACTAGCATACACTAGAGTCGGTGCGACGATACCATTGTGTACCGCGAGCTTTGCTTGCCTCGAAATAATTAGGTCAGCCATTACCGGTCTTAATGCACCATTCACTCTATTACCTGCCGTAACTCTCCTTTCAATATCTTTTTCCAATCTTCCATCACGCTGAAACATGCTTCCTAAGTATAAATATTCATCCACTTGTTCTAATTGTACATTCTCCACTCGTATCTCGCATTTTGTTTTACCTAAAATATAAAATGTATTAATAACGGTTAATAGTAACGAAAAAGTAACGAAGAAAAAAGACGCATATGAATGAATGTGTATGTATGTATATGTATTTATATTATATGTAAATGTATGAATAAATAAACAACATAATAGACAATAGTAAAAAACTAGCTCTCCTTAGCACAGGCTATGCCTAGTGAGGGGGCTAGTAACAAAAGATACAAACAAAAAGAGATAGAAAAGAGATTAAAGTTACCTAAGCACAATTACTGAAACAATAAAATTTTATTTATTAGAAATGGGATAAATTGGATCTATTTTTATATGCCTTTATTACTATGTACATGCTTATAGTAGCTACAAACATTTTGTATCTTATATCTTCTTTTTGTTTTGGATAGAAATAAATACATAAAAATAAAATATGAAAATTAATATGCTGAATATGTACAAAGCGCTTCTTTTGCGCAACTGGTGAGTTTCCATTAAAACTATAAAAATGTTCGTTAAGGCGTAAAAGTTTCGTACCCACGACAAATATAAGTGCATCTTGTGTGTTATTTTCGTTTACACATGAGTATAGGCAGTTCTAAAAGAAGCTCAGTTTCATAAAGATGTAAATTAGAAAACACAAAGTTTACAACTCCTGCGCTTTCTCCAATCCTATTAGAAGTTTGCCAATTGGAAGTAGCTGCAACAGCCAATTGGATGGATGTTCACCTAGAATTAAAATTATCAACTATGGTAGGTATTTTCTCCGGGGAACCCACAACTTACTTACTCAAAGGTATTCCGGAATCTATTTAAACACTTAAGAGTTTTGGAAACTGAAGGAAATGAGTTTGTATTTAAGTAGGAACTACATTTATGTCTCTTGGGAACCTTGACAGAAGAAGCCGCGTGGATTCACCAAACCTATAAAAACATATGTTAAAATTGATTACCATGTGTGCATTTTTTTTGTATTAGGTAATTTACCCTGAAATGAGTATTCAGCTCTGGAATAGATAGTCTAGAATTATTGTGAAATATTTTTATTAAATCAAGTTTTTATATCTATTATAACCGATATAATAAATATAAAAAAAACTACAGTCCAACACACGCTTTATAACAAGTGAAGTGGAAACATATATGCGACGTCACTGGCTCTTTTTTACAGTTGATTAAATTAATATAATTTTCGCCAACATCTTGAACGAGCTTCCGGTTGCGCAGAGAGCAATTTTTTTTCTTTTAGCTTCGTTGGTTTACGAGCAAATAGCCCCACTTCTCGGCTAAAGTTTCAAGTAATTTGGCGACAACTGTATAATTTTGAATTTCTCTAATATACATTTAGATTTGGCCTTTGACCCGAATATCTTATATAATACATATATATTAAGTATTTTTAAATCATTCATGTCAATATCATGTTTTTTTTTAACTTTTCGAATTACTGTTTAATATACCCACACGACAAATAAATAATAAATATTTGGATTCGTAAAATAATTTGGGGAATGTTAAATGTTCTTGTAACAAGGACATATTCATTATTTAAAAAAATCTTTGCTGGATAATTTATTTTCCGTCTAATACTATAGGTAGGTAGATATCGATGAATATTGGACTTATCTCTCGCCAACCACTCTATTTCAATTCACAAATTTTCTGCAGTGTGTCTGCCCACTGGAAGATTTATTGCACTGGATAATTCAATTGTGTTGTCATTTATGAAGACAGATAGGTTTATTATTGATTAATGATAATATCCTTTACTTTATACAGTTAAAAACGTGTCCCGTTTTAGATTATAAATTAAACAACCCAAACATAAAACGTCGGACGATACAGACTTTTTGCGCTATTTACGGTGTATTTATAGGAGCACGTCAACGAAAAATTGTGTATGAACTGAACCTTTACAGAATATGAAAACTCGTGTATCCATGAATTTCATGTGTTATCTTGTTAGAACAAGGCTTACGCATGACGTACCCTGTTAGGCGTTTTATCTAGCCCTTGGTTATGTTAAACCATAGCTTTGATCAGATAAATAGGAAAGATTCTCTGTCCACTGTTTCTAATTATTATCTATCCGACCGTAATAGTTCTCTCTATGTAAGGTGGTTTTATACTAAGTTGTAGTAATAATCTGTGGACCTTAATTTATAATTACACTATTAGAGTATCTATATAACCTTAAATTAGTGAAGTAAGAACTGAAGCTTTTGTGTATTACGTGAACCTACAATTTATGGGTAGGAACAAAGACTGTTTAGATTTTTTTTCTCCATAATTATATGGTTTACAATAATGCTAGAGCAAGCTTTATCTAATTACATATTATACTATAATACTTACTTATGAGATATATTTTGATGATTTGAAAGAAAAATAGACAGTATTAATTCATTGTTCAATAACACATCACATGCTAACTAAAACTAATTATTATAAAAATACCATGAAATATCAATTTCTTTATAACCTACCTACCATTTGAAGCGTTGATCGATTATTTTATATTATAAGACGTTTAAATAACATTAACTTCCCACAAAAATGATTAAGTCAGTTATATTTCATTCAGGAATGTTTGATATTACATAATTATTTATCTGTAATATTTTTAACATAATATAATTTGTAAGCTGGCAGGATTATTAGGAAACATCAATTCCTTTCATCTAACTAGAGTTAATTTTAAATACATACAGAATGTCCCAGAAGTCGACGTCAAGCCGGAATGGGGGTTATTGGCTAAATCATTATAATTGTCAGAAAAATATAAAAAAAATCTAAGTTGTGTTTTAAAAATTATAGACACTTCAAAAAAATCAAAACCACCTAGTACATTTTTTTCAGTATGGTCAGTTAAAACTGAGCTAAGTATTAGTTTTGAATCTTTGGTTGAGCAAAAAGTAACATTTAATTCCAAGCTGGAGCAGTTGACTTAAAATTTTAGACCAGAGTTTAAAAATGCAGTATTTAGAATTACATAACAAAAAAATAAAAAAAATAAATATCTTTAGTAACAGTAGTGAAAAGATCGTCACAAGGTATAGATTTTTAAAATGCCTATAATTTTTAAAATACAGGGCTTCATTTTTTTTATTTTTCTGATATCTATTATGACTTAGCCTGTTACCCGATTCCGGCTTGACGTCTACTTTTGTGACACCTGTATAATACAGTGTGTACTATGGCAATAAGATTATAATGACATGACAAAAATAAAAATAAAAATAAAGATTGCAGAAGAAAAGTAAAAAAGATTAAATATAAGTTCATAGCAACAATAGGGAAACAAAGGATAAGAAGAGGTAGAATAAATCAGTAAGTATTAGATACGTGGATATTTTTGGTAATACTATTCCATAATCCTAATTATTATACTTCCAATGAATGGCTTAAAAACAGTAAGTACAATGATTTGGAATATGGAATATATTATAGTAAAGAATGTTCAGCACATTGAAGTGGACGCCTGTGGCCTGATATATAGGTAATTGAATTTATCTTTGAGATACCTACTGAGGTAAGTTTGGATTAAAAAGGATATTGTTGGTATGCATACAATAACAAGATATGTATATTACGTCGTTATCGTTTCTAGGGCCAATGTAGAAGATTACGGTAATGAGAAATGTGATCAAATTTTTTAGTCCAAATATAAAGATGGGTCGATGGCAGAGCGGTTAGCGCATTGGGTTAGTAATCCAGTGGTCGCGAGTTCGAATCCTGCCTCGACCGATTTCGTTCACCTATAGCACAAACATTTATGCTTATTTTAGGGAACGTAGGAAGATGTATATGTACCTATTTGTTTTACAAGGACATATTTGTGGTGTTCCATGGAATTTCTGTCAAGTCCATAGAATTTACAAGAAATGTGAATTCGAAATTCTAGAACTACAAGCAACTATATAAACTCGTTTTTTCATTCGCCCGCCATTGCTCCATTAGCTGCCAGTTCGTACGCGTCAGTCAATATTAATCAACCGATAATTTCATTTCCATTGTATTTTAATTATATTATATTTTTATGAAGTAAAAGTTGGTATTGTGAATAAAATTGTGAAGTTCAGTAAGTAATCTTTCTCATACAGTTTACCCAAAACGTTTTCTTTGCATTTGAGATGAAATAATATCTAGAGGGAGTTGTTTGTTAAGATTTATAAATCAATTATTGAACGCGCCTAGTAAAACCTTCAAATAATCAATTAATATGTAAAACCTAGCAATAAACAAACCTCTAAATAATTGGTGACCCTCTAAATAGGTATTCATTAAAAAAAAAGAAAAAAAAAACGGATGCAAACATTTTGAAAGCATTCAAATTTGTTTGTTATAATATATTATTATGTAGGTAAGTGTTGAAAACAGACGAGCAAGCTATGTATGTAGTGGATAATTATACAACAATAATTCTTGAAGAAGTAACAGCTGAAACTAGCGTTTTCTGATGAGCTGAGAAGAGGCAAAGAAGAAAAATAAATTAAACATAACCTGATATATTTACACATAGTTCATACAAGGAAATTAATTCTGAATTGAGACGCAGGGTAAGGCAACGTATTTGGGTCAAATACAAACTTTGAAACTATTGTATGAAAATATACGTCCTTAAAGATTACAATCGTGTGCGCCCGAGTTACAAAGTGCATTTGAGTCGAGCGTTACGTAAAATAATATAGTTTTATTTGATTTGAAAAAAAAAGTAAAAACGTTGCTTTGAAACGGATGGATAGGTAGCAAATCTATGAAAATAGGTAATTACTTAAACATACAATATATATAAAAAAAGTGTATCAAAACAATGTATTAAAGAAAAATATATATTTTTATTGAAGGCGAAACTTTTAAGAGTATGGTGTAAAAGTATCCAAAAATCACTCTAGAGCCTATCCCGTGGCCTTAAAAAATAAACCGAAAAAGATGTTTTAACGGTGAATAAATTATTTCCTTTGTTTTTTTCTATATAATTATGTAAATACTCTTACATTATTATAAAAGTGACGTTTAAAATGTACTTTTTTCGGTTGGTTTAATTTATCAAAGATATCTTAAAACAACCCAATTATCTTGTATTACACCGTAGTCAGAAACAAAGAAAACGAGCATGAAAATTGTTTGATAACTCAATGAGTTAATTTGGAGTTTTGAATAGTAAGCCGTAAGGCATCTCGCTCCAGGATATTCTTTAATCAACATTGCTTACTGGCACATCTCTACTTGATATTTGTATTTTCGTAAAAATTCGATGACTATTTCGAAACCGATCTTCTACGTTTGAACCCTTTTGAATAGAAATTAGAAATAAAATGTGAATAAATGTTAACTAAACTAAATAATTCCTATCAGTATATATTCTTTTGAATAAAAAAAAATATTTCCTTGCACCGTTATTAACGATTGCGAGTATGGATGATTGTTAATCTCTTCTGACAGGCCAATAATTCATGAGATATTACATAAGTATGTTGTATCTACTTTTACATACATAAGTTATTTTGCTGAGAATTGAACTAAGAATGCCAGCATAGGTTCTTATGAAGGATTTTTGAATTGTCTAACAATATTTTGTGATATTAAGAGGTCTTATAAACCAAGACATCGTATTTTGAAATCAAATTTGAAATCAAAAAGGTTTAATAGTGTGTTTAAAAATAATACCCTTAAAATTTATATACTTAAACAAGTTGCTGCTATAGTGAATGTTCGTCACACAATTTTAAAGTGAGCATATATTTTTTTTTAATAACATTCATTCATTCATTCATTCATTCATACCATCACGGCATATCCCACAATGTGGGGTAACCAGCGAAAGGTGTGCGGGTGTGCATTGCCTTATAAAAGGGAGCACAACAAATATGTGTATACCCACACATCAGTCTCGTCTCACCTAAAAAGGCACAACATTCAAAATGGTTGGTGAACCTCATTGCTGAACTATGTCAGATGTTATTGTTGCCTGTTGTATTTTCGATTACCCGGCTCTTACGGGACACTCGAAAACAGTAATAGAAAAGAGTGGAAGCACTATTCTAAGCCGGTGCCTCACAGCTTTTTTTAATTACAGCATAAATATATATTGCAGAGAAATAAAATAAAAGTGTATAGTTTACCCATAAAGTTTTTTTATTTCAAGTCACGTTTGTTTTTAGAAATCAACACATTTTGTGTTTCTGATAATTTAAATCACGTATAAACCCTTATAAATGCACGCGATGGTTAACATTTCTAACACGTAACTTTATTCTGTATTGGATGGTTTTGAAATATCAAGTTTCCAGTCACTATATTTCATTTTATGTCCTCTCAAAAGTACACATTTTTGTAAAGTTTTGGAATAATGCCATGAAAATTAGTTCGCTTGTTAGATTGTGCAACAAAACAATTTACATTGGAATAAAACTGGAACATGAAAAAGGATATTGTAAATAGAATAAAAGAACACACTGCAATGGTTTGACCACATAGAATTATAATCATATTTTTCTTCTTGTTTTAGGTTGAAAGACCTGTTTTATCATAAGTGTGCCCCTCCAGCAGACCTCCCTGTGAATGAATGATTATGAAAATTCATGAAGCTTTTTGAGAAGTAATATGTGAATGAAAGAGATTGACAATGAATACATTGGCATGACTATGTTAATAATATTTTAGAAAAATGTACAAAAGAATTAAACAAAAAAACAAAGATCATATTATGAAACTCTGTGTAGAAAGGAATGAGGCATGAGTGTATATGAAGTGGGTGATGGTCGATTGTATCTGACTACCCCAACATGGCATACAGTCCTGCATTCGTGTTGATTATTATATTATGTATCTTCATAATTTGAATAAAGTTATATAAAAAAAAACATTATTTCATTCGAAGAGAACAATAGTTTCGCTTCATTCAAATTTTCACATTCCAACTGCGCTGTTAGGACCAACCACTGTCAAACAATTTAGTTCAATTATAGTTATTCAGTTTTTGGGTCATAAAGTTTACTTCTCGAAAAACCAGAATTCGGCTGCCTTGGGACGATAGTTTGTCTTTTTAAGTTAGTGGTCATATACCGTAATAGCTGAGCGGAAAATTATTCGCAAGTCATGGAAGTAGGTACATATAAGATATTTAACTGAAGAAACTTTAAATTGAAAATAACCCTTGATACTCCTTTCAGTTATTTTGTTATTACTAATCGTTGTTAAAAACACATAAAATTCTTTCGATACACTATATCAGCCCTGTGAATACTGCGGTCCACGGGCCGCATTTGTCTGCCGAGTTCAGTGTGGCCCGCGAGCAATATGTGTAAAAAACATATATTTTCTTAAAAAAAAAACTTCAATCATGGCCATTTCATTCGCAGGCTTTGCAATCAAAGAAAAAGAGAGGAAGACTGATAATTTCTCGATACGCAGACATTGTTTTCTATAGTTTATTGAAATAAACAAAAGGAAACCGAAAATTTCTCGCTGTGTGGAATTTTTTGATTTGATTTATCTATTTATTTATTTTATTTCAGAAAACTACAGCTTTGTTAATTGTTTCGTTACATTTGGTGCTTTTAAAATTATTACAAGCCAATATTTTTTTTTGTTCAATTTAAATTAATGAATTACAAATAACTAACATGCTGAGCAGCAGGTAAAAGAATGACAATTATAAGAGAAGAAAAAAAAACAATTGATAATAAAAAAAATACAATACATAATGAAAATAAAATGGGGAAAAGGAGGGATTATTGGAATGAAGGATAGAGCTTGTTTGAAGGAATTAGGGAACTGGGTTGAAAAACATCTTTATTTGTTTACGGTAAGTTTCTATGGAGTCATGGAAAATGACAGTGTGTTTAAATTTTAGATTATTGTCACGTTGAATTCTGTAAATAGTATAAGTGATATCTGTAATTAGTATGGCAAATAGGTAGATGAAATAAATTTTTCGAACGGGTAAGTCAAATAGGTTGTTGCATATTTTATACAGTAACAGTTGATCGAATAAGGTCCTTCTGTCTTGCAATGTGTTTAATTTGAAGAATTCTGTAGATAATTTAAAATTAGTATGTTCTAAATATTTAAAAAAGTTTTCTGGATGTTTTCAATACGGTTGCTGTGGATTTTATAGTGCGGGTTCCAAATTGGTGTACAAAATTCTAGATGAGGGCGAATATATGAAAGATAAAGTGTTATTAAAGTGTTCATGTTGTTGAATTGTTTTCCGGTGCGGATGATATAACCCAGTATCCGGTAGGCTTTGGAGGTTATTGATTCATTTTGTTTATCGTACATCAATTTAGAATCCAATGTTACTCCTAAATCCCTTATGCTGTCGACTTTTTTTAATGCAGAACCATTAATTGAATAATCACATGTTATTAGAGTTTTCTTGCGGGAAAAAATTAAAAGGGCGCACTTGGACACGTTGATGTCAAGTTTATTATCACAACAAAATGTACCTACTTAGCCTATTGATATCATTTTGCAAATCAAAACAGTCGTTTATGCTGTTAATAGTTGTGTAAATTTTCAAATCGTCAGCGAACCCTGAAAAATATGAGGATTGAAAGCAAAATTGAATATCATATATATGTATAAATATTGAAAAGAATAGGTCCTAGATGTGAACCCTGGGGTACACCCGACGGAATATAAGTGAAATTAGATTTACGACTCCCTTAAACCACAGCCTGTTGCCTGTTTCTTATGTATGACTCAAACCATCGAAATAAACAAAAGATACATGAAAATTTCTCGCTGCGTGGAATTTTTTTGATATGATGTTTTACGTATTATACACAAAATAATAAAACATCATATTATTTATATTTATTTGCAAAATTTCACAATTGAGATGTTTAATGAAGTGTAATAAGTGAAGATACTATTTTCTGCGACCCGCCGTTCACTTTGAATTCCTGAATCTCGCCCGTTATTCTAAAAATTTGCCCTCCCCTGCACTATATAGTTTGTAGCTTTGCTTTTAAATTTTGTTTTCGTATAGATCAACTTATATTGCTGTCTAAAACATGTTTATAAATTACGTCAGATCGGCTTTGCGTTCAATTTATTTTTGACAAAACAGAACGTTATGTTCCTATTTGTTAGTAATGTGTAGTCAATAAAGTACCTACACCATTTTATCCAATAAATATAAAATTCTAATTGTCAAAAACAAACAAAACAAATATTATTATTGAGTCGTTGCGTCGCAAGGTATTTGAATTGAATTTCACGTAAATAATATAAACTTCTTGTGGATTGTGAAGGTTAAATCACAATTTGAGTATACCTATCATCTGATATACTTATTAGATCCACAAATATATTTGGAGCATTTTCTCCATCTTTGATTAATGGGTCTTCTTTTGCTAAGTGTTTACCTATCACGTAAAAGGTTCCATATCGAAAATATTTTTGGTAAAATGGTTTCATCTTGATCGGTAAACAAGTTTTAGAGTTCTATATAATATATCTAAGTACCTAACTACTTATATAAAATTACAATAATGTTTATTATTACTACCGTTGAAACTTGGAGGAGTTAAAAAAGTATAGGTACTTCTCATAGATAATTCATTACATAATTCATATACATATTCCTTCTTGACAAGTATATGGCTTTGTGAACATCAACATTGTTTCCATTCTTCCTGATCTTGGATTATTAGCATGCTTTGCTCAGAAAATTGACAAAGACACTTTTAACTCCTCACTACCCGAAAGGGATATAGTGGGGAAGCTATTTTTTTATTGCAGATTATCGACTAGTATCATGATAAGATTGTATCCTGAACGTTTCATCACTATGTATCTGTGTGTGTGTGTGCTGTGTACAATGTGCTATTTGCTTTTTTTACTATTTGCTATGTACTATGTATTGTGCTATGTACGACGTGTTAATTCTACTTATGGATTATAGACTAAAGAACTCAGTAGATTATTTTCAAATTTTGCAAATTTGTATATCTAATACTCTCTTAGACCACATACTTAGATTTTGAAGGATATCTTAACAGTCCTCTTAAACTGTCAAAATATCTAAACGATATTTTTATTTAATTTAGTAAGAGTAGCACAAAGTTCGTTCAAGCGTTTTCAATCCAGGAATTTTGATATCAAAAATGCACCTCGCTCTGGTCGCCCTGTTACGGATAGTTTCGACATAGTTGAAGAACTGGGAACAGTCCACAAAATAGTTTTGACTCATTTAAATAAAGCTGGGTACAAAAAAACTCGATATTTGGATACCACATGAGCTCACTGAACCGTGTACTCAGTTGTGATTCTTTATTGAGACGTAATTAAACCGAGGCGCTTTTGAAGAGATTGATAACTGGTGATGAAAAGTGGATTACGTAGGACAAGAACGTGCGAAAAAGATCGTGGTCGAAGGTCGAGGGAGATCGCGATCCACTTCCACGCCGGCGACGCTATAGATCCCATTGGCCCTGTTCGCCACCGGACGCAGCCGCAACATCGGACAAACACAAAATATCCACCATCCATCGGGTTCAACCACTGCCCCCGAGAATCCAACCACACACGTCAGGGCCTCCGATTGGTCTCGAAATCGGCCGCTAAGAACACTCCGTTTCAAGTCGGAGGGGCTTGTACCCCGACCCCTCCGTCCTCGTGTTGGCGTCCGAAGGTTCCGCGGACTAACACCGGGGGCATCCGACGCAATCATCACCTGTCAGATTTGACGTCTAGTTGTCAACACAGGATGTCTGACCCGACGTCTGCGCCGGCGGTGTGCCCGAACCACACAACAACATTCGCCACAGTTTGACGAGTAACTGCCGAGCGAGACTAGAGGCGTCCGTCCTGCTCTTCTCTAAGTACAGAATTGACGAGGGCACAACAGCGTCGGCCGCCCACCCCCGCCTTTACTGCCTAGGCCCTTAGAGCCACAACCTAGGCCCGAAGGTCGGTCAGGCTTCGCAGACTGTGGCGAAACTCGGGTTCACTCGCAATAAGTGGTGATTGGAAGGGCGTTATTCATTATGAGCTTTTACGGCCGGAATTGATCAATAGAAAGGATGTGGTCTTTCATCACGATAACGCTAGACCACACAAAGCTTTAGCCACTAAACAAAAATTAACAGAGTTTGGCTGGGAGGTGTTAATGCATCCGCCATATATCCCTGACCTTGCACCTTTGGATTTCCACCTGTTTCGGTCTCTTCAGAATTCTTTAGGCAGTCAGGTTGAAATCAAGATAAGGCTGCCAAAAATATTTTCGCGTTTTTTTTATCAGAAGTCCCAAAAAATTCTAGAGCATGTCACAAGATAGCACACTGAAAAAAATGTAAATTTGGTGTAATCTAAAAATATCATGACGTAAGTATAAAATAGGTGCGGTCACCTAAAATAATGAAATAATCATTTAATATTACGATATCATTGAAATGTGTAAGATGGAATCGAATTATTTGAGTAAATAACGAAAAATTATGATGCTCATCATCTTAAAAATTATCACATTAAATAATAGTCCACTGTCCTATAAATTTACGTGATATTCATAAATAAGAGTATAATCATAAAAAAACAGTGACGAGTCACCGTATTTATAAAGATTTCAGAGTTTATTATGAAGAAGTGTCACTGAAAATACGATGAAGTCCCCTAATTTAGTGTGATAAAATTATGTGAAACTTTTTAAGGTATGGAATATTAATTTATAATACAGTTATATTATTTTATGTGAAACATACTAAATACGATTACAGAATCGTCTTATTTTCAGAGTAAGCATCAAATTTTAATATTAAATCATACTATTTTGAGTAAATTCTACTATAATACGATTACAGAATCTCATGTATGAGGAATCATATCATTTTGTGTGCTTCCTGCAAAAATATGATGACAGCGCACCACACAATATTCTCATTTGTTCATCATCGTTCATTCAATCAGTCATTCATTTGTTCGGCATGGTGCAGGGTGGTTGTCGACTCTGTCTCGCAGTCTCGCTACAAAACTTCAGTGACGGACAGACACAGTCCAGAATGTTGAGATTGTGTTTTATTTTTAGGAGGCGTTTACATTGTGGAAATTCATTTTAAAAAAATATTAAAATAACATGATTCTAGAGTTTTTGTGTTTACATAGTGGAAATCCATTTTAAATGAATGAATAAGTGACTTTGTATTTTTGTGCAGTGTTTTTTGTATTAGCGACCGAACGTTTTCGCCGGAGTGACTTGGCGTTTTCGGGGTTCTAACGAGACTTTCGTAAACGAAACGAATAACGAAAGTTTCTTTTGGATCTTGAAGACGCCAAGCCGCCTTGGCGAGGGCGTTCGGTCGTTGATGTGAGGAATGTTGCGGGAGAGTGCAAGATTGTTTATTTGTTCAATTAAAATAGCAATGTGGCTTTGATTGTTTCCACTTACTTGATTTTGTTCCACAACTAGTTTCGGGAACTACCGTTCTCTTTTTCAGTTTAAACCCACCTGAAGAAGAGAGCGGTGGTTCTTGAAACTGGTTGTGTAGTGGGAATAGGTGGGTGGAGTTGGACAGGGTTATATTGTTGTTTTAATATTTTTTTATAATAGGACGTCATTGGATATATGAGGAAGTCATCGAAATTTGTGGACATTGTGGAAATTCATTTTAAAAAAATATTAAAATAACATGATCCATTTTAAATGAAAAAATAAATAACTTTGTATTTTTCCACAATATTTTTTAAATTGACGACCGAACGTTTTCGCCAAGGTGACTTGACATTTTCAAAGTTCAAACAAAACTTTCGTAAACGAAACGAAAAACGAAAGTTTCGTATAGACCTTGAAAATGCCAAGTCACGTTCAATGCCAAACGTTCGGTCGTTATCTAATATAAAAAATATTGTGGAAAAATATAAAATTATCTATTTATTCAATTAAAATAACAATACAACTTTGTTTACTTCCGCTTACTTATTTTTATTCCACAACTAGTTTCAAGAACTACCGTTCTCTTTTTCAGTTTAAACCCACCTGAAGAAGAGAACGGTAGTTCTTGAAACTTGTTGTGGAATAAATATAAATAAGTGGAAATAAATAATGTTATTGTTATTTTAATATTTTTTTATAATAGGACGTCACTGGATATATGAGGATGTTATCGAAAAATAGTAGGAACAATTAAAGGACGACACTGTAGATAATAGAACGTAACCGAAAAATAGTAGGAAATATAATAAGACATCACAAGAGATATGAGGAAGTCATCTATTATAATAGGACGTCACTGTAGATAAGAGAACGTCACCGAAAAATAGTAGGAAATATAATAAGACATCACAAGTGATATGAGGAAGTCATCAATAATAATAGGACGTCACTGTAGATAATAGAACGTCACCGAAAAATAGTAGGAAATATAATAAGACATCACAAGAGATATGAGGAAGTCATCTATAATAATAGGACGTCACTGCAGATAAAAGAACATCACCGAAAAATAGTAGGAAATATAATAAGACGTCATAGGAGATATGATGAAAGCAAACATAAATAGTAGGAAACATAATCATATCTTATATGCGTTATCATCATAAATCGTATTATCATCTTAATTTTGATGATATCACTATGCTCCGTACTTTAAGCTGAATTCACGTTATTTATGAATATCAGTTTTCTCAGTGCAGAAAGTCATTGAACAAAATGGCAAAATTTTTGTCTTGAGTTTTCGCATAAAACTTTTTCCCCAACTATAAAATTATAATACTATATTTTGATTGGTAGGTTCCAAATTTCAATCTGAAGTCATACAATATGATAACAAAAAACGTATTACGAAGATACATATGAACAAAGCTAGATTTTTTAATTACAAATGAAAATCCGCATGGGAAAAACACAAACCGAAAAAAATACTCAATCGAAATGAAACTTACCACACACATAAAGGTTATAGGTACAGTTTTATCGATGTAGTGGATAAGCTGGCGTGTTACATTATACCGTAGGACTGTTATAAATGTTTGTTATAAACTTGATTGAAAAACACGTTACAAAACGTAATTGGATAAAGCAGCATTAATTTGATTAAAAATTAATCGAATACCTACATACATAATATTTTTAATTCACTTTATATTTCATAATGAAAATCCCAACTTTCTTCAGTCTTGGCCATTAGATCATAGCTTTT
Organism: Molanna angustata; assembly: GCA_963576475.1. Classification (NCBI taxonomy): domain Eukaryota; kingdom Metazoa; phylum Arthropoda; class Insecta; order Trichoptera; family Molannidae; genus Molanna; species Molanna angustata. The sequence goes on from OY754968.1 coordinate 15,367,967, forward strand.
TTGTCAACAATCCTAAGTCTTATGCAAATATTATTGGCAAGCCCTCACTTTAAAATTTACAACTTCCACTTCTTTGTAACAATAAACAATGTATCTATCTCTTATAGAGCAGCCATAAAATAAATTTGAGATGTCGTTGAAGATGGACTTTTATAGTATGAACGATTTATCTAGAAGTAGTAAAATTTATTTGGTATGTATTACTACTATACATGATACCTATTTTAAACTTTATACAAATAACTTTTGTTTGATCTGAATATAATGTTTTTTGCTACCATATAAAATCATATAAAGGATACAATCTAACAAAGACCGAATAAAAAGTAAATGCTTTAAATACAAATAAATAGTTAATAGTAAGCGAATGCTTAAAAATATTTTTATTTTTGAATGCTGAATTTCAATAATGATTTACTTATATACATTTTAAATATGTAGGTACTTAACACCTGAAACATTTAAACTACCTTCTTTGCTATTTCTAACTCTTTATACGATTTAAATGTGTATTCGTATGTTCTGTTGGTGTATCATATTTTAAATAAATAAATGAATAAATAAATACATAATAAATAAATAAATAAATAAATAAATAAATAAATAAATAAATAAATAAATAAATAAATAAATAAATAAATAAATAAATAAATAAATAAGTAAATAAGTAAATAAATAAATAAATAAATAAATAAATAAGTAAATAAGTAAATAAATAAATAAATAAATAAATATATATAAATAAATAAATAAATAAATAAAAAAATTGAAAATAATTAAATAAATAAACAAATAAATAAATAAATTTATTAATAAATAAAAAAGATATGTAAATGAATGAATATATAAATAAAAACCTAAATAAATACATAAATAAATAAATATCAATAAATAAATTAATATAAAAAAAGTAAATAAAGAAATAATATTATTTATTAATAAATGAATTAATTAATTAAATTATAAGTAAATAAATATATAAATAATATAAATAAATAAATAAACAAATAAATAAATAAATAATAATTCAATAAATAAAATAAAAGAAGTAAATAAATATAATCACTATCGCAATAGGTAAATATAAAAATAAATATAAAAAAAATATTAAAAAAAATAACTTGAAAATACCTAAATCCTACTTGGACCGTGCCTAATGAAAACGGACATCAAAATTATTGGATAAAGTTTTTAGCTGCTTGTATGTGTTTAAAATAAATATTTAAATATTTTTGAAGTAAAAAAAAAATTGATTGTATAATCAATTCGAGAACTCATAAAGACAAATATCTAAAAATAATTTATATTTTGATCATTTAAGAGGGCCTGAATGACCGGAAACATGGTATTTATAAAAACCGCCTAATACACTAGGTATGAAGTTACGTCTAAAGATAACTTTTGCGTTAAATAAGGTTTATAAATACGAGATAAATTTCGGCTACCCAAAATAATATGTTGATTTGTTATCATTTTAAGATCTTAAGATCAAGCCTGACTTGAAATGAAAAAACTTTATCGGTTATGTTCTTTGATTTTATGAACTTTTTAAGCACAGTTTAATTTCTCTCCGACATTAAGTTATGGAGTGATTTAAAAAAAATACTTTACAAAAAGATATTTTGAATATTTTGTTAGGGGATTTTGTGCTGAGTTTTGAAATAGTATGACGAATATTTACCAGAGAAATGTTTAAACTACTATATGGTATTTTTTTAGAAACACATATGTATTAGTTTAACAACATATTTGAGAAATTTCATTTCAAAATGGGATTTTCAGGTTTAAATGCACTCTTAATTTAGTACATAGATTTTCGAAAAAACTACTACATAATCATCATTATGCCATCATCGACTAATTATAAATAAAAAAATTAAGTACCTTATCAATATAATCAAGCTTGAAAATTGACGATTGCTTTTTATCTAAGAGCATAAGCAGGCGGCATTACTAAAATTTAATTTTGCGAATAATTTTTCTTCATGGGTACATAACTATACGGCTTAGGAGTGTGCAGTCAGCATTTGAAGGGAAATAATTTTAAATCCAAAATTAATGGTTTGACTCGCTCTCTCTTGAAATTTACCGCAGGAAAAAATATTTTAACGCCAACTCCGGCCGCCCGTAAAAAAGGATGGTCACAAATCGTTATGACGACGACAACGGACAAATCATTCCTGACGAGTCGTCTCCGGCAGTACGACCTGTGAACGGTCTTTCCCCACTGAAAATATATTTTTTGCCAACGCAAGAGTGATAAATAAATTAAACCCTTGAATTAACACTTTTACTAAGTGCGTTTCGTTTGATAGAAATGGTTATATGTAGCTGAAATTATTTTGATTGATTAACTATAATTTTTAATTTGATTTTTTTATATTTTTCTCCTTATATACGTAGCAAATTATCATTAATGTTGTATTTGGTATTTATATTTACACGAAATAAACTTGACGGTGAGCTCTCAGTGTGAGCGGACGAATATCGCTTTCCGTTTAGTCCTTGAAAATGCCTGGTGATATTCAGGTGAAACGTCGGGAGACAAAAGGTCTTTGTCAAGACCTACTGATGCAGGAAAACCGAGATAAAAATATTATAACATCATAGCGAAACTCATAATGTAAATACATAACAAGGTTGAAAAGAGTATTTATTATGTATAAATAAAAACTTTGACATACCAAACCTCTCGTTCAGTGGTCGAGCAAAGCTCTCTAGTATTAATTAGTAGTTAGTCTGATTAAATGTCTGAACGGGGATTAGTTTAACGATGTGAATTTTCAGAGGCGAATAATCTTGCAACTCTAGAATAGTATCTATCATTTATTCATTCGCACGCTTTTGGTAAATCTTTCTTCACTTAAAAGCTTTTCATGGCGTCGTTGTGAGCAGGAACAAAACTAATTATCACTAAACTCATTGAGAAAAGCTTCAATTAATTGATATCGCGTATTATGAATTATTGAGAAACAACGAATATAGAAGTAATAATAATTATAATAATGTTTCTTTTTGGAAATTTTACGCTGTCAAATTTGTTTTAATGTGACAATTTTTTTCTGAATTAAATTAAGTTATATATAGAGTAAATTGTACACATTTGGTCTATTGTCTATTGCGTGGTAGAGAAATTAGTCTCCTTGTTTTGAAATATTAGTATTATAAAGTTACATACAATATTTTGAATGAAGGAAACGTCTTAAGTATAAATTACAGACAACACTTATGAAAAGATGAATGTGAGTGAAGCTTTGTGTATGGTGCTGGGTTCTCTCTACCTATCCAATTATAGTCATGGTTTGTATAAGTTATGTGGTTGAAAATTCAATTAATTTTATAAACAATTGAAAAACAATATTCTAAATAAATAATTTCATAGAAGATAGGTACCAAATAATATTTTACCATACTTAAAACATGAAAATGAAGGGTTATTGGATTAGATGGTATTATGGTCACTCAACTCGAAAATTAAAGCTTTGTGCATGTATGTACGAACATGAAACAAATACCTTAGTAAAATAGTGCAATGATGGTGAGATTTGTTAAATTACTTCTTACACATTCTACACAATATCTTGTCATTGAAACTTATTTTCACAATGCAGATACTATAAAAAGTCTATGGTTATTAATAATAATAATGTAATCAACGCTTTTATATAGGTACCTCACATTCACATTCACATTCACATATTATATTCCTCACATACATACGAGACATTCTTAAAAACTTTCTCCAGGATACTTGTTGATAATCTGCAACAAAAAAAACCCTTAAAATATTCGAATTCATTACTCAACCAAGTACATCCCTTCGGGGTAGTGGGGGATAAAGTTTTTCGTAGTTATGTATTTAAAAAAATCGTATTGATTAGAATTAATGAAATTGTTTTGATGATTGAGAACAATGTCAATGGGTGATTAATTTAATTTAAACCGTATATAAATATGCTACGCAATTTCAGATAAAGTTTATACGCGTTGAGTATTTCAAGCAGGGTGGTTAATTTGAAATGTAAATATATTAAGATTGGATTATGTAGGTTCATTGATGGATGATTACTCAATACATTACTCAAAATATCTGTTAATTTCTAATATTAATAAGAGGATTAAATAAGCATTAGTTTCTAGCTAGATAGTAAATCCATCAAATTTCAGGTACTTTTGAATTAATTAATGCCTGTTGGTATATTTTCATCCCTTATTTCGTATATAAAACTTTATTTATCTAAATATAAATATTGATTTAAATCGAAATAACAAAATCATTTACTAATAGAATACATCTCTTAGTAGTAAATCAAATTACTTATAGTATGAATAGAATCAATAAAGTTCTACATTATATGTGGTTGAATTTTAAGTAACCATTTTCTAATTCAGTGTCAAATATGGGTTCAGTCTTAACATTTAATCATTAAATTCTCAAATACAAAAATAAATCGACTAAAAAAAACTAGGTAGGTAGGTACCAACATCACTCCAGACAAGTTAAGTTTTCAAAAGGCCCAATAATATGATTTTTATACGTGTGATAAAACACACTTACCTAACTTTTATTATTATGGTACCAGATGGCTCGTAACATTTTTGTGACCTGCAGTGTGACTTATTTTTTTACCCTATTTTCGACAAAAAAATTTCGGCAAGGTATTTATGTATTATTAATATAATTTATTGAAATGGTTGTATTGAACACATGCAAGGTTTCTGATGTATATAATATAAATATTACCTATGCTTTAATGCAAATTGAATTGCTGATTTAAAATGTATTGTTTATTCCATAAAAACTAGTGGTGCATTGACCATTAACTATATTATATTTCAAGTTCTCTAGTGTGCTTAGGAAAATAACAACATATCTACATAGATTTCGGTAAGATGGACAAAGGTTCGCGAATACAAGTATCATTTTTATAGAGCTAACCTCGACAGTCAAAGAAGAGTTTAGATTATAGCAAGGAAGAAGAAGAAGAAGAGATTTACCCGCATACGACCGGAAATATATCGAGAGATTGAATTAGAAATACAGAAATGAGGAAATTGTAAGAGGAAAGACGATATTGAAATAGACACATAAATTGATAGACATATGATAGGCATCCACGTATTCCTCTTCAAGAGAACCCAAACGGAACAAAACGAAGGGGAAGTCTTTCAAAAATGAAAAAAGATGGTGTGACAATGGCGAGTCCACATCACAGGAGACAATTACCAATGCGGCGGAATAAACAGATCTCAACATCTACACTAAGAACGATATGAATATATATTCGTTATTTAAAAAGTTTCTCGATGGACAAAAAATGTAGTTCAATTTTTAATCATATTTTATAACTGGCACCAGGCACTGACTGGAATCGGCGAGTTTACTCTGAAATTTGTGTAGTTGTCCAAATCCTTGGAAATTGAATTCTGCTGGAAAATGAACCAGGATGCCGACACAAAAGTCCAACTAATTGTCACTACAATATAGCGCGGGCGGTTGACAACTATTAAATTTGTTGTACAACTTTAAAAAAATAAATAGCATCACGGCATATCCCAAAATGTCGGGTTTGCCAGCGACAGGTGTGTGGGGTGCTTTACTTTATAAAATGAGGCACGACACTTGCGTGTATGCCCACACACTAGTCTCGTCTCACCTAAAAAGACACTACATACATTCAGCATTGGCGGTGAACCTCATTGCTGAACTGTGTGAGATGTCATTTTGCCTGTTGTATTTTCGATTAACCTGCTTTTACGGGACACCCGAAATCGAGGATAATAGAAAATTGTGGAAGCACTATTGGAAAGCCGGTACCTATCAGCTGCTGTTAAAAAAATCTGTAACCTCAAAAATCTTCAAAATATCAAAACAAGATGATATGTACCTTCAATGTAGGTATGTAGGTAGGTATAATTGATGTAGTTACCCATATGTAGATTTATTATAATTAACCGTACATGTTCTACTCTCACACACACTTTCAATGTTCCTACATATCTCTCCGATCTGACACACAAATACTATTACAAATAATGTATATAAAATGTTTATTTGAAGTCGGAATTTATTTGTATAAGTCGAATATACATAGAACCGAGTCGCTGCGGAATAGGCCTTGTAAAATATACCTACCAAGTTTTGTGTAGGCAAAAATAAAATACTGAAACTGTCACGAAGATATCTACCCTTTCCCTTGCAAAGAAATAAGAAGACATTTGTATTACGTAAATGTGAAATAATTTTCTTTTATGTTTGTCTATTAATTCACGTTGAAATAAGATCAAAAACATAAGCAATGTTTTATTACGAAAAATTATAAAAAAAAGCATTGTTTATTTCTTGTAATAGTAATATTTGCTGTAAACCAGCAGCACTCCTAGGAAGACTGTTACAGTCTTACTAATAAACGTGTTGTAAAATTTACACTACCGTTTAACACCCGTGTAGGCAAAAACGTTACCAATAAACGCTCTGTAACAGATCAGTTGGGCAACGACCGCGTATCTCTCATACAGATTTTACACATCGCTTGCCCGCCTGTTCTAGGTAGTTAAGCGGTGTTTTTAGACAAATTTCATCTATCATAAATCGAATTTGAATTTTTGATACGCGTGTTTATATTGTTATATCTTGGAATAATATGATATTTGTATGTCTCTTTATACTGTACCTAATGTTGTTTGTTATTTTTAAAGTTTACATATATAATTAAAACTATGAAAAATTTTTATATTTAATTTTACGTTCTACTTAAATTTTTTCGCAAACGCGACTCCCATTCACCGGTATCGCTCTATGATGAGCATCGTCAGAATGGTGAACAATAATGATGAAGACCATCCATATATAGATTCACAAAGAGGATAACAACAATAGATATGGAAGGGGGCAATTCTAAGAAAAATTAAATACCCGAAAGACATTAAGGTAAATATGTATGCAGGTATAATAAAAATTAAAATTGAAGTGAAGGAATGAATACACAAATATTGTACTAAAAGGACAGCAATTATATTGAATAATGGCCAACAGAAAAACCCGACATTAACTATTCTAATGGTAATAATAATGGAGAAGTATTAAAATCTATTTGTGCGTTAATCAAAGGAACGTTACTGTTACATTTTACTCTATTTATCTCTAATATTTCTAGTTTGTCTAATTTTTTACCTTTTCTTAAACTATGTATAAGATTTATCCCAGTTTGTGAGTTTAACGAATGCTCACTCTCAAGTAAATGTGTCGCAAAGTTCGAAGTGTCTTTTTTCAAACGGAAACACGCAAGATGTTCTTTAAGGCGTGTATTTAAAGATCTACCCGTTTGACCAACATATACCTGAGCATGTATTGCATGTAAGAGAGTAAACACCACTACGGTTTAATTTATCGATTTTATCTTTACTGTTATTTAAGAATTTACCTAGTGTATTGTCATTATAAAATGCAATGTTTTTATTGTTTTTTCTCAAAATATTTCCAATTTTGTTTGACGATTTCCCAATATAGTTTAATTTAACCCAGCGATTTTTATTATTTTTTGTTAATGTTTTTAACCCCGGAGCTAAAAGATGTAAAGCATTCTTTTTGTTTTTTCTATATAAAAGAGAATCAACCATATTTGAAGTATACCCATCCCATTATTCACAGCTAAATTTTTAATATAGGTGATGAAGGACTGCCCATTGCCAGACCTTCTGTTTGGATATATATTTTATTATTAAATTGGAAATAATTTTGATTAATACAAATATTAAATATATCCATAAGTTCTTCAGTTAATATTGGATTTAAACGTTTTTTGGTTAAATAATTAGACAGTTCAGATTTTAATTCATTTAACGGAACACTAGGAAAAAGACTGACTACATCAAAAGAAACAAGTATTGAATTAGGTGGTATTGTGAGATTTTTAATTTTGTCAATTAATTCTAAAGAATTTGATATTGCATATTTCGGAATAAAATTTACAATATTTTTCATGAATTCATTTACTTTTTTAGCTAGAAAATACGCTGGAGCTGTATTATAACTCACTACAGGGCGGAAGGGGGTGTTAACTTTTTAAGTTGTGTTTTATAAACATTAAGTGGTTCAACATTCGTGATGTGGTAAGCGTTTATCTATATTATATTCACTCGAGGTTAATATTTAATCTACATCCAATTGAATTTGATATTTTTTACTCTAAAGTACAATTTTTAATCTCAAAGAAAATACATAATACAACAAGTAAAAAAAGATCCGACTTTAAAATTTAACACAGAAATCAAAAATGTAATTAAGAATTGTAAAATCCTTTTTGGCACTTTAATAAATTTATTTTTTATCACTCAAATGAATCCATTACCTCCTCGGTTATATGGTTTACCAAAAATTCACAAAGTGTTTACTCTCTTACATGCAATACATGCTCAGGTATATGTTGGTCAAACGGGTAGATCTTTAAATACACGCCTTAAAGAACATCTTGCGTGTTTCCGTTTGAAAAAAGACACTTCGAACTTTGCGACACATTTACTTGAGAGTGAGCATTCGTTTAACTCACAAACTGGGATAAATCTTATACATAGTTTAAGAAAAGGTAAAAAATTAGACAAACTAGAAATATTAGAGATAAATAGAGTAAAATGTAACAGCAACGTTCCTTTGATTAACGCACAAATAGATTTTAATACTTCTCCATTATTATTACCATTAGAATAGTTAATGTCGGGTTTTTCTGTTGGCCATTATTCAATATAATTGCTGTCCTTTTAGTACAATATTTGTGTATTCATTCCTTCACTTCAATTTTAATTTTTATTATACCTGCATACATATTTACCTTAATGTCTTTCGGGTATTTAATTTTTCTTAGAATTGCCCCCTTCCATATCTATTGTTGTTATCCTCTTTGTGAATCTATATATGGATGGTCTTCATCATTATTGTTCACCATTCTGACGATGCTCATCATAGAGCGATACCGGTGAATGGGAGTCGCGTTTGCGAAAAAATTTAAGTAGAACGTAAAATTAAATATAAAATTTTTTCATAGTTTTAATTAATTATGGAGTTCTACCACGAAGTAACAGTGTCCAATATTGAAAAAATTAAAGTTTACATATATATTGTCTTGAGAACACGCCGACAAGTCTAGAATTTAGACTTGGCGTGACTCATAATCATTGTTTTCTTTTTTGTTTTATCTTATGTTGTTTATTATTTTTCAATAAAAAAAAAAATAAAATAAAATAAACCTCTTTTTATCTATAAATTATTATATTCTCGATAACAGTGCATTTTAGGGGTGAAAAGGAGCAAAAAATCAGCTCATTTTAATACCTACAATGGTGCTTGCTTGGATATTCGTATGATGAAATTATTCCTTATATTTTCCATATTCCTATTTTGAAATGTGAAAAACATATGAAAATATTAACTACGACAAACGTCAAAATTATAATGGCGGATGGCAGCTGGCGGCTGTGCGCATGTGCGAGTGCGAAATTACAACGTTGTCTGATTATTTTTTAATGTATGCTTGTTGTTACTACCTAGTCGTTATACAGCGTTTATTGGTAAGATTTTCAAATAATCGCTGCACGGACTTTACACGGTGTATAACTAAAACACTGATCAACGGGTGTGCAGTAGTTTTTTATTAGTGTGCAGCTGAGAAATAAATAACCTTTTTGATGTCCATTATTGTTCAGGCATATATTTGGTATGGTATTGGTTTCAAATAAACATTATTATTTGAAAAACAATTGAAAAATACACCAAAGTATTTTTTCACAAAATTCGATTATGACTGAATATTTTCGCCGAGGTGACTCGGCACTATCAAGGTCTAAAATGAAACTAACCAATTTAAACAAAATTTATCCAACACTACATATTTTACAGCACTGCCGCCTGTGTGGGTGGAGCTAGAGTGATGTTTATTTTAGTTTATTTTATTTTATGTAGCTTCTTAGGCAACTAACGGGTATTATGTCAAATAATTATTAAACACGCACCCAATAACATGTTGCCACATTCTGTATATTTACCGTAATAATTTTCTCACAAATTCAGACTGAATAATATACAATTAAAACTGTGTCTCCACTGGGAATTGAACCCGGGACCGTTGGATTAGCTGTCAGATACCTAAACAACAGAGCCACAAAGACCGACAATGTTGCCAAATATGTGTCACCTCTTCTTTTCTTGTCAATACTCTTTATTTGTTAATTTTTTAATTCATTTTTAAAATAGATTTCCACTTTATAACACAAAAACTTTAGAGTTATAGTTTATATTATTATTTTAAATGTGTGAACGAATTTTCACTTTAATAACATACCGTATTTTACCGTAGAAACATAATTATGCTAATGTCATATATATTTTAAGATATCTCATAATTACGTTAACATACATCGGACTAAGAAGATTTCTTTGTACCGTTGTTTAAGCTCCTTTGAAAATTCACGCGAAATCATTTCGCATCCGGATGACAAGAAAATATAGAAGGATCATGATTAAGAAAAACATTTTTTTATGATAAATTTATGTGTTTAACTGCCAATATTTCCAAAGTTTTTTTCAAAATATGGAAAAAAGCCGAAACGACCCAACTAGATAATTTAATTCGTTATAAAAAATATATAAAATTTTGTAGTAGTAGGTAGGTACCGACAATTTTTTTAACAATTTTTATAAAAATTGAATTTAGTGGCGACATCGTTTTTTTTTCATACAATTCGCATGGCAGTGGACTATAAACAATATCTAAGGTGACTTAATTGTTTAAACATACATACCATCATGTATTTTTCATATACTGGGTAGGAAAAAAGACTGTCCTCCATACTATCCTATCCTGAAATACCTACATACCTACATATTTTATATAGAAATCAAAATATCTTACAATATTTATTAAATTGTGTTTAAGTGTTTATAGTTTAGTAGGTATTCTTTCAATTATACATACTATCGCCATCGACAGTTGGATCTCATATATGGTACATGCAACATGCAACATGCAACTATTAAAAATAAAACAAAAAATTATCAAGAAATAGTTCATCGAGAATTGACACCATTGATTGCAAAGATGGTTTAATTTTCGTTAACTCTATGCATATGCGTACAACGCTCCATTATATATGCAATTTATAATAGGTATATTTTTTTATGGATCTTGAAGAATTCGGCGTAATGACAAATTGTACTCCATTTATCAGGCCCCGTGTATTTCAACCCATATTTTATTTTATTTTATTTTATTATTTAATTAAGCACAGACACAGACATGAATGCCCAAATATTTCTGCGCATAATAGCTTATACATGGTAATTACATATCATAAAAAGAATTGTTTGTAGGTATATTTCCTACCTACACTACACTATGCAGTATAAAAGGTTACTTAAACTGAGATGAGCGGGCCATGTACAAAGAATGCCGGAAAGACGGGTCCCAAGAAGGATTCTATATGGACATCTGGGTAGAAAAAGGAGAGTTGGAAGACCAAGACTGAGGTGGAAGGATAGTGTGAGGAGGGATGCAGAACAGCTTCTCCAGGTGTCCAACTGGAGGACGGCAACTGATGACAGGGGACGTTGGAGGCGCTTACTGAGGGAGGCCAATGCTCGATTTGGGCTGTAGCGCCATCGAAGATGAAGATATTTTTTTATATTAAATTTTTTTTTTGTTGTTCTTGGAATTAGAAACACGAGCGATTTTTATCCAAAGAACATTGCTACAATATTCTCGGTGAGATTTTCAGAATTCATCTCTTAACTTTAGTATTAATATCATTAAAGCTAAAATTTAATTAGTTAAGTAAAAATCCGAGAAACGAGATGAAAAAATCAAAGCACTGTCAACGACTTAAATAATATTTTAACAAGCCATGTTTCAGATTTTCTCCTTACCTTTCTCAGAAAACATTTTTTTTTCTGAGAAAATTGTAAGACATAGTAGTTACCTATACCTACATACTAATACAGGAGTGGCGCCCCACACCGATTAAAGAAAAACCCATATGGTACAGACAGGCTGTGAATCAAATGGAACAAAAGTCAGACTTCAGCCAACAAAATATATCCTCGATCAACCTGACCCAAAGTTCCTTCTTTTATTATAACTGCATGTAACACATGAGATCCAACTGTCATTAGCGATTGTATGTATAGTTGAATAATAAATACAAAACAATAAACCCATAAATCCAAATAATTGAATATTTTAAGATATTTTGTTTTCTATAAAACACATGTACCTAGGTATGAATGGCAAGATAGGTCAGTATGGAGGTCAATCCTTTTTTCCTACCCAGTATATGATAACTAGTATCCGACCGAAGGTCAGATTTTGGCCGAAGCCGATTGTTCGGCCTTAGCCGTAGCCTTCGGCCGAAGCCGAAGGTTTGATTTTACTAAAAAAATCTATTAAAATAATAAATAATCTTCTTTCGTGAGTTAGTTGGTTAGATATCTAACTACTGAGCCAAGGGTCCTGGGTCGTTTGATTTTACTAAAAAAAATCGATTAAAGAACTACTCTTATTTTGTTTCTGTCGGCAGTCGGCACGCGACACTGGGCCGGCCGAATCTATACACTCGCTAGCCGCTACACATGTCATGTTCTTGCATGTTTTTATAAGTTTTTACTGTTTTTAGCGGCTGACAAACAGCTTCGGCTTCGGCCGAAAATTCGGGTTATTTTTAGCCGAAGCCGAAGGTGTTTTTTTGGCCGAAGGTGGCCGAAGCCGAAGCCGAAGCTTCGGTCGGACACTAATGATAACAGGATGATGGTATGTATGTATGTTTGGAGATGAAGTACATACATAGGTATTAAACTATAAAGTATTCTTAGATATTGTGTATGGCGACTGACATACAAATTGTAAAAAGTGATGTCACTAAATTCAATATTTATAAAAATTGTTAAAAAAAAATTTAAGATGTACTTACTACTACAATGTTAATATTTTTTATAGAAAATTAAATTATCTAGTCGGCGTGTTTCGGCTTATTTCGATATTTTTAAAAACTTTGGAAATATAGGCAATTAAAGACATAAATTTATCATAAAAAATATTTTCTTAATAAAAAATGTCTGAGAAACCCTGGAATTTTTTTGAAAAAAAAATTGAGATTTTGTATTTTTCCATATTCATACCAATTTTCAGCGTTCTAGCTTTTATGGTTTCTGAGATATATGGAAAAATAAAGTAAAAATTCAAAAGTTGATAACCCCTGACTGAAACAAAAATTCAAAATTCTGATTACAAAAGTCTTGTAGGCCTAAAACAGACTATTTGGGCTCTATAAATTGAGCGGATCAAAAGTTATAAGGGGACGGACGGACACACACGCAGACAGACACACGAAATGTTCTACTTCGAATTCTGAGTAAATCCGTATATGGAACATATATGCTGCGAAGCCTCAAAGTTGGTGTTTTTTTACTTCAAAGTCCCTAAATACAAATCTCGCGTATCCTGGCTTGAAACTTTGTCGATATGTTGTCTTAAACAAATATTAGATAATAATATAAGAAGGAATAGATGGGTCGATGGCAAAGCGGTTAGCGCGCTGGGTAAGTAATTCAGTGATCGAGAGTTCAAATCCTGCCTCGACCGATTTCGTTCACCTATAGTACAAGCATATATGCGTATTTTAGAGAATGTAGGAAGATGTATATGTATTTGTTTAACAAGGACATATTCATTAAAAAAAATAATAATTGCTCTTTCAAATTCATCGGAATAGGAAAATGAATTGAATATTTTATTTATTTATTTATTTATACATCTTCTTGTACATAATATAAACAAATATAATTGTACACTGGCGGGCTTATTGCCACTAGGCAATTTCTTCCAACCAACCAGATTACAAAGTATGACAACATTGTGTATGTACAACAGCAAATAAAAAAGAGTAAAAGAAATCAAATAAAATACGTATAACACTTAAATACTATTAAACAAAAAAAAATTATAATTCATAGCAATAAAAAGGATATGGTAAGGACAGGAGAGGAAATCGGGATCAGGTGTTCAAGGATAAATATTCCTTCTTTAGTTTTTTTCTTGAAAATACTAAGTGAGTTAGACGACGCAATATCCGGACTAAGGCTATTCCATAATCTTGCTGATTGTACTTCGAACGAAGAGCTGAGAAGTTCTGTATTATGGATAGGTATGGATAGTGTTGAACGTTCAGCAGATCGGAGTGGAAGTCCATGATTGGATTAATAAGTGAATTTGCTTTTTAGGTACTGTGGTAGGTTTGGGTTCGAGAGAATATTGTACAATAGTGACAAAATGTGTATATTGCGCCGCTGTCGTATCCTGGTCGTATTTTCTTATTTTATAAATAAGAAAAGCTAAACAAAAAAAATATTAAAATATAAAAACAGTTCATAGAAATGATAGGAAAACAAAAGGATAAGGAGAGGAAGAGAAAAGAAATTAGGTATTATCATATAGATATTTTTGCTTTACCTATTTTTTGAATAACATGTGATGTTTAATGAGATAGCCGATATAATGTAGCATTTATTTGTTTAGGAAAATACATACATACCATCACGCCATATCCCTTACGGGGTAAGCAGAGAGAACCGAGCGCCACATACTCCTCTATTATTGCACACATTCCTAGCTTCCTTTACATCCATGCATCGTCTCATACATGCTCGTCAATTATTCAAGCTTCTTATATTTCCTTCTTTCAAAATGTCATTTACATGGTCATGCCCATATCCCTTTCTGGGGCGGCCCCTGCTATTCACTCCATCTCTTACACCCATGTATATTTTTTTGTTCGTTTAGTCGTTCATCATTCATTCTTTCAATATGTCCAAACCACCTCAAGGAATTCACTTTCATTTTACTTATAACACTCTTCGTCTTCTTGCATTCCCTCCTTATGTCCTCATTTTTTATTCTATCATATATCGTTCTATTACAAACTCTTCTTAGTGATCTCATTTCCACAGCATTTATTCTACTTTCATGCGTCTTTTGCCACGTCCATGTTTCACTGGCATACATCAAAGTGGGCACTACAATTGCATTATATACGGCAATTTTGGCTTCCTTTGAGATGCTTGGATCGGACATTACTGGTCTGAGAGCTCCGTTTATTATATTACCTGCCATAACTTAACTTTCAATGTCTTTATCAGGTCTTCCATTCTGTTCAAACATACTTCCCAAGTATAAATATTCCTCTACTTGTTCTAACCATTCGTTCTCTACTTTTATTCTACACAGAGTTATACTTTCAGTTAAGGAAAATGGGTTATCTTTACAAATAGTTGAGATGACTAGAACCTACTAGAACCTACTAGAACATACAAGATAAAATATAAGGTATGGTATATATTAATTTATTTATTTTAATCTTATTAATAAAAAAATATATATATTTTTTTATCAAAATTTTGCTGACTTGATTTATATGATAGGAAATATTTTAAAAAAACACATAAAACTACAAATGAAAGAAAGGATTTCTTATACAGTTGTTTTGTGGTAAAATGTGTTCGCATAGTGTATTTTTTCTGGGTACCTACGTACTTTGTGAATTCAATCAATTTGATATCAATTGGTAAACACATTAAAATTGTATCTGTTTTTATGTTATTCTTTTGTATCTTATACGGCAAAAGGATTGAATTATTTTATTCTCGGAAGAACTATTTTACTTATGTGCGACAAATCACAAAAAGATAGACTTGTAGTAATTTGTTTTATTGAAAGCCATCGAGAGAAACGTGGGTTCAAAAGATCTACCAAGAAAATCACCAGATTACATTATCAATTCTGCTTCAGAAATCAGTGGCAAATATTTCCAAGTCAATTTTTTTTTATTTCGTTTTATGTGTAACAGATAAGTGTCAATATAAAGTTTCTCGTCTCAATAAATAATTCAATAGTTTCCTACTTTAAATACCAAAACAATATGTACATTTTAATCAGGATTATATTTTCGAAACTATAATATCATTTTTGTGAAACATCTAAAAGTTGTTTTAAATTACATAACCATAAACGAAACACAAATGCAAAATTTATATTAATCTAAAAACAATAGAATATGAATTAATGTATTGTCGAATTACAAATTATATTTTTAGGAGGGAATGTACCTATTGTTTGATTGCGTTTTTTCTAGTATTGAAACTAGAGAAATATCTTAAAATGTGGAGTAAGTTATAAATTATTATTCTGATATAAGAATATGTAGTTCCAAAATACGAGGCGCCAAATTTAGGGAGGTAGGTATCCATTCCGAAATTCAGTTTTTTATAACATTTACTTTATAACATAACCAAGGAGTATGATAAAATTGTTGGCATATTTTTCTCAAATGATTTACGTAGGTTTTATTGATAGTAAATCTTCTTAGATTCAAATGTAAACAACGGAACCTGAATAAACATCGGATATCAAGCAAATCAATATAATATGTTGGGGAAGGAAGTTTTCCGGAACACCAAGATAAATAATAATTTAGACTTAATATTGAGATTAAACCAAATTCTGGATACGGGCTATGAAAAATAATAAGATTACTTGAAGGGTCTGGTTTTTGTAGATAAAGTTTGTATGCCCCCAAGAAAAATGTATCTTAACTTATAACGTTTTACACTCTCCAGTCATTTTGCTCTTTAATATTCCCATACAAGTCTTCATTATCTAGGTTTACTAGGTACCTACTTCGGTTCAACTTTTTAAGTACAAAAGTATTTTGGTTTATTTTTTATCCCACAAAAGTTCATAGATGATTTTTATACATAAAAGCAAATGATACTGTCATTGAGTATTCCTATTTGTTCCAATGCACAAATCGTAAATTGAATCACTTAATTATGCCTTCGAGATATATCCCTTATTGAACTTGTTTATTTTTTAAGATGTATGAATATTTACAACAGGCAACAATAACATCTCACATAGTTCAGCAATGAGGATCACCACCCATTCTGAATATAATGCCTTTTTAGGTGAGACGAGACTGGTGTGTGGGTATGCACAGATATGTTGTGCTCCCTTTTATAAGGCAATGCACACCCGCACACCTTTCGCTGGTTATCCCACATTGTGGGATATGCCGTGATGGTATGAATGAATGAATGAATGAATATTTTGGATACTAATTTTAATTAAGAATCCGAACTAGACATGGCAGATGTGCTGACTTTTTTCACAAATGTGGCTGGTTGGACTCCCCTAGATGGACTCCGCGATGGTTGGACTGCGGGGCGGATAGACAGACCATAGACCACATTGTGTCCGAGTGTGACCTCAGGGCGTACGCGGGAGATTTCAAGGACTTCTTGTTGAGTGACTCAGCGACGAATTATATTTTGAACATTAGACCTTGACAAGCAAGTCTACATGTGCTATTATTTTATTATTTTTGTTTTTTTTTTTTATAATTATTTTTGTATCTAAACTTTGTTTTCTTATGATGTGTATGTGATTGACCCACACGATAAATATTTTTTTTATAATCAACAATTCACACCTAATCCTTTACGGGATAGGCAGATATAGCCGTGGTTCATATCCATCATATTGGTCTCGTGGTTCATATCATCGTTGGTCTCGGATAGAGGTATGTACGGAGAAGTGGTGAAAATAGAAAGACCCTTTAATATGGAGCATCTGTTGGCGATTGGCTCACGAGATGTAATATTAGAAATCGCTAAATTCATCTCCACCACCGGTTTAAAGATATAGCTGATTGTAGGAAGCCTTTCACTCGACCATTAGAAGGTGACTGAAGCATTTAATGTTTTATTGTAAATTCTTTAATTGCTTGTACATATGCTTCCCTTTTGCAATCATTTAATGTAAACCCCTATTTCTCTGAGATCTAATGGAATTCTGTTTTTACTCTTCTTTACAACAGTAAATATATTATGATCTAAATTGTACAGCACAAATCCGCCTCTATTGGTGGTTGTGCCTTATTAAAAAAAAAAATATCCATCATATCATAAGTAAATATCACAGGTCTCCAGAATGTGGCAACTTAATAAATAAATTAATATTTACATATTTGAAATTTCACCTGTTAGTTGTACGACAAGAAACGCAATACAATACAAAACAGTATTCAATTTTACTGGTATAGCTTTCAATCTGAAACAAGTAATTATTTTATTTATTAGTACCAAGATACCATGTGTTTACCTTGTATTGTCCTTCTAGTCAAATTGATATTCTGAATGGAGAGCCAAACAGACACACACATATGTACGGAGTAAAGGTATTATGTATCGTACAAGATATTGGCAACAAGATCAAAGGGATTCAAATAAGATAATATTAGTAGATATCCTCAAATTGGGTTCATGTCTTGCTGAAGCTACGTGTCACTCAACAAGACATCTAATGTAGGATATCTAACATTGTATGAAAACCGACTCACAACACACAATGCCGATACTGTACATACACAATTATATAAGTACTAGAATCCATCCTGTTCGTGCGAAGTTACAATATAATATGACAAATAATATGTATCTACGTGTACTTACGTAATGTAGCATATTTTTTTATTTATTTATTTAACTAACTATTTCACCACTTATGAATAAATTTCTAGATAACTATCCATGAGATAAATTTATCTATAAGATAAATGAAGAGAGCATTTTACCACTTAATAATTTTCTTACTGATTGCTATCCGACAGATAGCGGGTGGCAACGTTGTTATTTCATGCATTTCTATTTTATTTTTCGATTTTTTTGACAAATGTGTCAAATTGTGAACACGCGGTATAACAGTGAACTCGAATATAGATTAGAATTGAAATAAATTAACAATGAATAATAAACGAGAACGATGTATATACCGATTTCAGAGAGGACGAAATTGATGGTGATGACTGGTGGCTTGACTGGTGGATTTGATTTGTCACCATAAACCTATTATTTATACGAAAATAATGTCATACATACATACCATCACGCCATTTCCCTCGCGGGGTAGGCAGAGAGAACAGAACGCCACACTATTCTATCTTGACATACATTCACCGCCTCGTCAACATTCATGCTACGTCTCATGCATGTTCTTCTATTGTTCAGACTTCTAACATTTCCTTCTTTCAGAATATCGTTCACATGGTCGTGCCATCCTTTTCTTGGGCGCCCCCGACCTCTTTTTCCATTCCTGTCAACCTTATATATTTTTTTCGTCAAGCGTTCTTCATTCATTCTTTCCACGTGACCAAACCATCTAAGTGTGTTAACTTTCATTCTAGTTACTACATCTTTCTTCATCTTATATTCTTTCCTAGTGACCTCATTTCTAACTCTATCATACATCGTTCTATTACAAATTCTTCTTAACGATCTCATTTCCACTGCATTTATTCTACTTTCATGCGACTTCTGCCATGTCCAGGTTTCACTTGCATACATCAAGGTTGGCACTACAATTATTGCGTTATGAATGGCAACTTTAGCTTCCTTTGATACGTTACGATCATTCATAACTGGTTTAAGTGCTCCATTCACTCTGTTTCCTGCCATAACTCTTCTTTCAATATCCTTATCAGGCCGTCCATTCCGTTGGAACATGCTTCCCAGATAAACATATTCGTCGACTTGTTCAAGCCATTCATTCTCTACTTTTATTTGACGCGATGTTCTGCTTTCACACTTTTCAAAGACCATAACCTTTGATTTGCTAGCATTCATCCTCAGTCCGTACTCTATGCATCCTTCATATACCATGCTTACTAGATACTGTAACTCTTCCACGCTTTCTGCTAACAGGACTTTATCATCTGCATACATCAAATCACGCGCTGTTACAGTACTCAGTTTCAGACCCTTATTTTCATCCCTAAGGGCTCTTATGCAGAAATCAATGTACAGATTGAAGAGCCATGGTGACAACACGCACCCCTGTCTTACGCCACTATTTATAGAGAACCACGACGTTACTGTGTCGTTGACACGAACACATGCCTCGCTATTCGCATACAATGACGCGATTGCGCGTATCAGCTTGCTCTTCACTCCGTACACTGACAATATATCCCATAGTTCAAAAATAATGTCGAACACAAAAAATGGTCTTTTAATAATTTATATTTCTATTTTAATATTTTTTTTCCGTCTCGTATTATGAAAAATGCGATATCGTCGTTGATTTCTTTGTAAATTTGTTTATTATTTCAAAAATAACTCTAAAAAAGCAAAATAAAAAAAAATATGCAACGCACTTCTATCTATATTTCATCTATCACTTATCCCGAACCCATTCCGCTGGACGATACATCTAGAACTTTATCTATGGGATAGAGATTTCAGAGAATCGTGAAACGCGTGTTTCGCTTTATACGTTAGATTTGGGGTAATTTTGACTATCAGGCACTTTATTCAGAGGTGGTGAAATAGTACCTAAGAGAAGCTAAAGGCTCATTTAGAGGGATATATGACATAGGTATATGGAGAGCCCGATGTGATCAGCTCCATGAAGGTGGGGCGCTTAAGATGGGCTGGTCATCATCATCATCATCACCGATGATCCATCATGAGTGTTGGCTTCCTTAAGACTTTTCCACCATTCCACCCGGACCACCGCCCACACCTTCCAATTAGTTACACTGATTGGCTTCAAGACCCTTTCTACACCATAGTTTGTATTCCTCTCTCTTTCTTAACCACACCAGATTACTTCTGTCTGACTGTTTTTACAGTCAATCTACTTCCTGTCTTCTAGTTTATATATCAACATTATCCTCACACACACAAACACACATACTCACACATATGTTTTATTTATAGTGTAATCTAGTAGTACCTACTCATACATATTATTATGTTCCTTCTCCTAGATATATGGCATACAAAAAAATACTTCGTTTTCCTGTCGATACAGAGATGCTAACTGTCAATTATAGAAGACTTTTCAAACAGTCGAAGCTCTGGAAACCGCTATTTTTCGTACAAAATAATAAAATAACACTACGTACACAGATAAAAGAAAATAAAAATAATTCTACCTACGTCAGTCTGCCACACCTTGTGTCAAATAATCTAGTATTAAAACATATGTAAGTAGCTACATATGTAGGTATACCTAGATATTGGGATACGGAAATAAACGGTTCGTATGTAAAAAAGATACTTCTTTACTTTATCGGAAATATAAATGAAAATTATGTTGGTACAAACAAGAGACCTGTATGTTTTAGAAAAAAGGTCGACCTATTTGAGTAAAAAAAGAAGTTATGAAAAATTCCTAAAAAAATTGGTGATGTATGATGGTGTTGAAAAAATGAAATGAAAACGATATAGTTTTTTATTTAAATATTGTAGTCCAGGCCAATCATGAAAATTTTGCGATCATGCTCTTTGAGTAAAACATAAAAATATTTGATGTGATTTGGGAACCATGTGATTCATATTAATTACACCAACATAGTTAACTAGTCTCTTTCTATGGCTCTAAAATAAAAATCGCGTCAGAGATTGGATTTATGACAGGTATTATGGCGGACATTGGTATCTGGTTGATCTGTTTTGTGTGAGCCTATACATATGTTTGTTGTGATAATGATTGTGATTGCAGAAAGTTGAGATTGTATACCTACATATTTAGTGTGGAACGGGAAAAATTACTGCTAGCCCTAGAACAGGATTTCCTAGTTGGGCAGCAGTAATCTACTTATGTATTGTTGTCATTATAAATATGGTGTGATAAATAAAATAAATAGATTCTCTCTTCTCTTGTTTCCTCCATGCTGAGAATCGTGATTAATGGATACGGCAATGGACAGAGCGAATCGTCTCCAGTCATTGCTGCTCTCCGCAGTTCACATCGCCGAATAAAGGTTATTTTCGTTTATCTCATTAATTTCGTCACAATATCGCACAAATAATCTGTACCTACTCTTTTTACCCAGAACACTTCCTATGACAATACTTTTTTTCTAGGTTCCCTGGCTCTCTCCAGTATGACCCAAGAAATTCAGCACCCAGCTTCTTTTCTCGAATCATTCATTCTTTTGGCAGTCCATGGAATCCCAAGCATGCGACGACAATACCACAATTCAAATTCGTCAATCTTAGCACGATTACAGGACTTCGTTTTTCAGGTTTCGGCTGCATATAGGGATGATGAGAGTTCTTAATAGTTTCAATTTTGGTGGAGTTGGAAATAACTCGACCTTTCCAGATCCTCAGTCAAGTTAAAAAGGCATTTTAGCTGTGGCTAATCATCATACCCACCAAATACATGCTGGCAAGCAAGTCACAGGCAAACCACACACATCCTCCATTAGACATAGGGTCACACCATTTAGAAAGCGTCAACTCCTTCAAATACTTGGGTATTGAAATCACCCACGATAATAACTACAGTACCGAAATTAGAGCACGGCTATCAGCATCAAACATCATGCTATTATGGGTTGTATAAGCATCTGAGGTCCAAATTGCTCGGTAGAAAAACCAAAACAACCTTTTATAAAACGCTACTCCGTCCAGTCATTGCATATGGCGCCGAATGCTGGGTAATGACCAAAAGAGATGAAAACACACTTCTGATATTTGAAAGGAACGTCCTCAGAAAGATATTTGGTCCTGTCAACGAAAATGGAGAGTGGAGGAGACGATGCAATCACGAATTCGAGGCACTGTATGGCGAACCTAACATTGTACAGTTCATCAAAATAAAAAGACTGCAATGGTTGGGCCATGTCCACAGGATGAGTGATGATCGTACTCCCAACAAGGTTTTTAACACCACACCATACGGAAGAAGAAGCAGATGCAGACCAAAAATGAGATGGCTGGACGATGTGGAGGCTGATATGCGAGCGCTGGACCTTACCAACTGGAAGAGAGCCGCGGAGTGCAGGTAGGAATGGCGACGGATTCTGAAGGAGGCCAAGGCCCACAACGGGCTGTAGAGCTAATGATGATGATGATGAACCATTATACCCACCCTAGGCACTTAATTTCTATCATTCAAATAGTTCTAATTAAAAATGAATTCTCCTACATATTACATACCTAAGTGAATTCAAAAAATTGAGTTTAGTTTTGAATCCAGGTATTAAATACCTATACCGACCTACCTATTGCATCCTTGAAGAATTTACTAACGAAATACAAGTAATCCAACATTTATTATTACTATACATACTAACCATTTTAATACCGAGATATAAAAATGGTTAAGAGTTTTAATAATTTGTGTTGATTCAACTGTTAAAATCGACCTTTCTGGTGTTTTGAGCGTAGTCAACTGAATTATAAACCAGATATTCTTCTGAATTCTTATAAAGAGACTTCCAAAGGAGAATATTAGTGCCTAAAGGCTCTAGAACAAATAAACGATAAAAATAAATATACACCTCGACGGAATTTGGGTTATGAGAAGCGCTATTAGAATTTTGGACGTTTCCTTTATTCTCCTTGGAAATATTTACCTACTCGTACTATATTTTAAAAAGCTGTTATATCAAAGATATGTACATGCGTGGAGTGAATTGATGATTTAGATTTGAGTCTATTTTATCGACACATCTTTGAAAAAAATATTTTATATATTTTACTTATTTTATTTATTTTATTAATTTTATTAATTTTACTAATTTTATTAATTTCACGGGATTTAATGCAAGGAAGGAAGACACAAAAAAATGAGCATTTTATTAAATAAATAAATTAAATTTCACAACGCCTAAAATTTATGGATTTTAAATTATCTGCTACGAAAGTAAAAAAGCTACTTTTACTGAACACTGAAAATCCATATAAATTTTATAAAAGAAAACGATTTTTTATTTTACCTTTTATCACTAGGTATGTAGGGACTTATATTATATAAATAGGTAATAGAGTAAAAGCCAGCAAATACCGTCATTTTGTATAGACCAGACTTACACAATATTAAGTCATACCTAGTACAAAGGCCGATTTTTTTTTTTTGTAAAAAGATACCACAGGACGTAACAACGATTGGATAATATGAACCCTGTGTAGTGGGGTGTTTCGGAGAATATTAGAAATTGTTTTTTTAACACGTTATATATTTCTTAATCCGTAGGACTTTGAATTTTTAAAAATGATCTTATGTCAAAACCACTCTTTTAAACAGAAATATTTAAATGATTGATCGGCCTTTTGATTCATATTGAAGTCGAATATTTTTGAATATATGTATTTTTCAAATAATTATTTAGTTCAAAATGAAACGCACTTATAATTTACTGGGCGAAAGTTACCTTCTTTGGGTTTAGTGTTGTCTGAGCGCCGGATTAGCAGGTACTTAGCACTAAATGGACGAGGATTAAATTTCACCACCAATCTATTTTATAAAACTATAGTGCAAGCATTCTGAATTTATTTTTAACAATATATTTACGAGGAAAAATAATATATTTTCTATAGAAATAGGTATATTCTTTCTTAATAAAATGTATTCCCTAGCGAATTCTTAGATTTAATTATTTTTGTAAAGGCTCACACAAGAAATCTATTATTTAATCAATTTCAATACTTCGAAAAGATAGTAGATTAGAGAGAAAATTACTTATAAAGTTTCGGCATGTTTCTCGCTCGATCAATGCCACAAATTTGTCTTTCCGTTATAGTTTTACTAAAGGTGAACGCATGGAGAAAGAACTAGTCGTTTAGTTATTGCGGTGTACGTAATAAAATATTTGTGGCTAAATATTTAGTAGATCTACCCAGTTTATTTTTTAAAGAAACGTGTCATGCGATATTTTTTTCAATGATAATCCTTATATATCTAGGTATATATATAATAAATAAGAAATAATGAACGCAAATGACTGATGTGTAAATATTTCGTTAATAATGTTGTTGTTTTTGTATTCTAGTAGAGATGATTATGATACATACCTAAATTAAAAATATTGTGTGTTGAATACATCATAGACCTTTAATAACTCAAATGTCGAAACCGTTTTTATAAAAGTAATATTTTTGATGTTTTCAATACAGATGCTACATAATCTGAATAGTCATTTTGTTTTTAGAAATAATTTCAATTGATGAATATGAGATGTCATAAAATAATTTCAATTGATAAATGTGATTTCATGAAATAATTTCAATTGATGAATATGGGATATCATGAAATAATTTCAATTGATGAATATGAGATGTCATGAAATAATTTCAATTGATAAATGTGATTTCATGAAATAATTTCAATTGATGAATATGAGATATCATGAAATAATTTCAATTGATGAATATAAGACGTCATGAAATAATTTCAATTGATATATGTGATTTCATGAAATAATTTCAAATGATGAATATGAGATACCTATCATGAAATAATTTCAATTGATGAATATGAGATATCATGAAATAATTTCAATTGATGAATATGAGATGTCATGAAATAATTTCAATTGATAAATGTGATTTCATGAAATAATTTCAATTGATGAATATGAGATATCATGAAATAATTTCAATTGATAAATGAGATTTCATGAAATATTTTCAATTGATGGATATCAGATGTCATGAAATAATTTCAATTGATAAATGAGATTTCATGAAATAATTTCAATTGATGAATATGAGAAGTCATTAAATAATTTCAATTGATAAATGTGATTTCATGAAATAAATTCAATTGATGAATATGAGATATCATGAAATAATTTCAATTGATGAATATGAGATATCATGAAATAATTTAAATTGATAAATGTGATTTCATGAAATAATTTCAATCGATGTAAGTATGTGATTTTACGGTTAGCAAATACAACATTTGATCAAACAATTAATACAACAATCGACTAAGCGAGTGTTATACACGTAGGTATATGTTACAAATATAACCTCAAATTAACAAACACTGAAGTTTCCTCGCCATTAAATATGTTTCTTATTTCGTTTACGTACAAGAAAGGTTATACATACGTAATATTGAATGACGTAATACCTACTGAATCTCAAGGGTCCCTAGTGATTTAATATTACGCCAAAGGCAGATCCTAGACACTCGAAATAAATTGCAATATTTAAATTATGATCCAGGATCTCAATAATATTATTAAGGAAGTAGGGTGAGTTATTTATTGATGGATTGAAGTACTTCTATCCATCAATCAGTGTTGCAATAAATTTCGCATGTGTATAGGGACCTAGTACGCGATGTAAGTACTACCCTTCATATTTATTTACGTAAAAGAAATAACTTTTTACTCTCTTACAATATAAATGAAGTGATTTTCTTTTATAATATTATTTTATTTGGGAATATAATAGCGTTTAAACAATTTAATTAAATCAAGTTGTAATTCACTCCGTTGAAAATGGTTTGACATTCTAATAGAAAAACCTTTATGGAGTCATAAAATTAGGATGATGAAAAAGGAACTGAAGGCCTACTACTTATTTTGACCGATTGTATCGTTGGATTGTCCCTACTTTGTTGAAAAAAACCCTTTATCTGTCAATCAAGATGAAACCACCATTTTTTTTAATTTATAAAATTAAAAAAATGAATCTGTTCTTATTAAACAAGTGCATAATCATCTTCCTACATTCATTAAATTAAGCATAAATGCTTGTGCTATAGGTGAACGAAATCGATCGAGGCAGGATTCGAACTCGCGACAACTGGATTACTAGCCCAGCGCGCTAACCGCGCTAGTAACAATATCTATCGCTATACTCTTTATAAAACTTAAATTCCTTCAAATTATAAAACTACTTTTCAACTCCAATCTTGCTGAGATTTCTTTTCCAGTCCAATCCTACTGATATTTCAAACTAATTAAACCACTTCCCTTTAAATTATTTGAGACTGAAGGGACAGTATGGACTGAAGGGAAGGGACGGATGGAGGGACTGAAGGGAGGGGACTGTTTTAAAAAAATAACAACTTATTTTTGTTATTTTTTATTTATTGTATTGGATATTTTTTACTCATTCTGAATTTATCACAACAAATAAACAGTTAAAAATTACGAAAACGATTTTCTTGATACGTTAGCATATTGCTTCACATTTACCTTCTCGAGCAACGCCGGGTATAAAAATCTAGTAATTGAATATTTTATTGAGATAAAAAATGTTTCTTGTAATAAAACAATACAATTTAATATTTTATTGAGAAAAAAAATTCTGAGAACATGATAATTTTATTTATGGAAAAACAAATATAAAAGGTACCTACATATCTATGGAAGTTTATATTAAAAACGATATGTAAAAAACATACGACTTTTTCATAGCATTCTCGATCCTCATCTGGCAAAATCTACTTTCAATATTAAATATTTAGAATGATATCGAGAGAAGCTAATGGTTTCAGATTTACACTCCAATATATCCTCATAATTCCCCTCTATGAATATTGCAGTGGGGGAACACATAATCAGAAAAAAGTGTTGGTTTGCTGTTAACAAAAAACAGCTCAAACCAAACTACTACGAGGATTTTTCGCCAAATTTTTCAGCCTCAAATTCATGGCCATTTGGGTAAAACTTTTGGTTTTTTCCTACACAATTATTCAACTGTCCACCAAATTCATAAATTTCATTTTCATGTTTTCTTTTAAACAATGACAATATTAACATCAAATCATTACCAATCTCAATCCGAGGTTTTTTTTTAATTAAAACATATGTGAGAAGAAAAACATTTTTTTTTCAGCTGCATTGGATTTGTATTGGAGCGTTAGTCCAACAGCCTCAACTTACGTTCAAATACTCCATTTTAATATTATACAGTGTCATAAAATTCATTAAAAATTCTAGCTAATTGCTCTCGAAAATAAAGCTAAAAATTGCAAAGGAGAATGACATGATTCGTAATTTAAGCGGATTTATAGGATTGTTTATTTGAAACTTCTGGAACACATAAATTGCACACTGGCGGATTTAAAAATGTGTTCAAGAAGTTTCAAATAAATTAGTAGTTATTTTGATAAATCTAGACCTTTTAAATCCGCCAGTGTGCAATTTATGTTAATTGATTATACGATCATCAATAATCAATTAACATAAATTGCACACTGGCGGATTTAAAAGGTCTAGATTTATCAAAAGAACTACTTATTTATTTGAAACTTCTTGAACACATAAATTGCACACTGGCGGATTTAAAAGGTCGAGTTTGATCAAAAGAACTACTTATTTATTTGAAACTTTTTGAACACAAAAATTGAACACTGGCGGATTTAAAAGGTCGATATTTATCAAAAGAACTACTTATTTATTTGAAACTTCTTGAACACATACATTGCACACTGGCGGGTTTATCGCCAAACGTAAATGTCATCACCAACCAGATTTTATGTTAATTTACAATACAATGTGCACTATGGCAATTAGGTTATGACATGACGAAAATGAAGAAAACAGAAGAAAAAGACATGATGAATATTATATTCATAGCAACGCCAGAAAAAACAAAAGCATAAGGAGAGTAAGAGGAGAGGAAAATGAAATAAGGCATTATCATATAGATATTTTTGCTTTAACCATTTTTTAAATTGTTTTTTGGTGTATTCTTAGGTATAATCTCAATAAACCTAAAGTATAACTAAAATAAAAAAAATATCAAATGATATTTAAATACATATATATTATATTTTTAGAACATAAGTTGATTTTTTTTCATTTTCAAATATAACCACTGAAATTTCCCTACAAATTTCAAATTAAACGATGGCGTAAGAAAACATTTGTTTTGGCTCCAAAATAAATTAACATTTTGAAAAGGATTATTTTTATCATCGAGATGTTTGAATGAAATTGGGCTGGGCCATGGACGGTGTTTCGTGTCTGAGAAATTTATACAAATTAAAACAAAAATATTGTTTCGGTCCGACGGTGAGTGAAAAATAGCACGTCGGATGAAGCCCCAGGGAGGCTGAGTGGAGAGATCAATGTTTTAAATATTCCTCCTGTTTTGATCGTTTTGTTAATAGTTTTTTTAAAAGAAAAATCCCGAGAGAATTTTTTTAACTTAAATTGAAAAATAAAAAAAATACCTGATTTAAATGATAGGAAATCCTATATTTGATATTTTTTGTGTTTTCGGAGTAGGTACCTAAACATGACATGAAATGAAAAAATATCACGTAAATTCAATTTGATTGATGCACAGTTTATGAATTAAGGAAAATATCTACGACTTATAGCTATGGAGTAATTTAAAATAATGTTGTAAGAAGGGTTCTTGGGGGGATTATACTAAATTTTAAAATTGTGAAACGCTCATTTAGTAAAGAAATGATTAACACACCGTATTTGTTTTCGAAATTCACTGTCATATATTTGAGAGATTAGATTTAAAAAATATGATTTTCGTATTTATAACTCCTTACCACCAACCCTTGACGGACCATCTTAAAATACGATATTGCTTCCTAGTATTTATAATATTTTTGAGTGCTCATATATCTACCTATTACTATTAATTTGATAAAATTATATATTATCGTTTTAATGGTAGCATAATGCTAAGCCTTACAAACATCTTTTCCGCTCATATATTTCGCAAAATTACGTAGAATTATCGTAAATTTGCGATTTTCTAAAGCTTATGTAGATATTAATCAAATAATTATACCCAAGTGAGATTTTAATTACATGTTGCGTTAAATTATATACCTACATATATGTATGTCACCCTACTTAAATGGTATAATAATTTATTTCCAAAAAATATCAGCACATTTATGCTATAACAATTAACCAATATTTGAAATAAACTACCAATAAAGGCAAAAATAAAACGAAATCAAAGAATTATTTCCAGTTCTCATGCGACATCGGTCAAATAAAGCGGTTATTGCATGTCTCGTAAATAATAAAATCGCACATTTCTAATTCATTTTTGAATGCTATGTTTAAATTTAATATCGGTTTTGTTTTTAATTTTGAAAGTAGGGCAACGACTTATATTTTTGGAAATGAGTTATAATCATTTCTCACATCGTACATATAAATACTTAGCTGTCAAACGCGACCACGTTCGGGCTCAATTTCTACAAATTGCTTTTATAAAGTTTACATTCACGCGAGGCGCGATACGACATGCTGTAAAATATTTTTAAAAAAAAAAATCGATAAAGTACCAGCATGCAAACGTTTGTATGATCTAATTTAATATTTTTTTTTTCTTTTTTGGAAACTGCGAAAAAATATATCTGAACAGAGGCGGTGGAATTTCTTATCTCATCTCAACACGCATTGGTCCGGGGGATAAATCATTCTCAAGTTGTTGAACAGATTTACTCAAGGGAGCTAATAGAAATATGTAGGTACATAAGTAGTATCTTATAATATTGAAACAAGACTTGTACATTGCACAATCCCCTTTGTTACGCAGTACTCGCTCAACTTAATTTAGTACATATTATACACTTATATGTACATACCACCATGCCATGTCCCTGTTAGAATGGTAAGCAGATAGAACCGAGCGTCATTTACCTACTTCATGCGTGATCGTATATTTTTTACATTTCTTATAACTTCCGAGTAGCGCAATATGCTAAGTCACATATTATTAATGTTGATCGTCACAACAATTTAAAATTTTCAAATATTAAAAGCGTCAGTAGTTGTTTAGTTTGTTATATCATTTCCACTTGTAAGTAAACACAAATATGTTTAACTCCTCACAAAGGGATAAAAGTGGATACTTATGAATTCAACTATTACCAACTAGTATCATACTGAGATTGTATTCTGAAAATTTCATCACAATGTATCTGTGTGTGTGTGTGTGTTCTGTGTACTATGTGCAGTGCAATGTACTTATTTATCGATTATAGACTAAAGTACCTATTCGATTCATTTCAATTATCGCAAAGTTGTATACCTATCTAACGCTCGCTTAGACCCTATTAGATTTTGAAAGGTATCTATCTGATCAGTGCTTCTCAAACTTTTCAATTGTAAAATATTTCAAAGTGACCAGGAAACTTAAAAAATAATATTATTATTTTCAAATAGCTAAAAATGCACATCACTTATTTAAAATGGCATTGAGGCATTATCAAGTTTTCTTAATATTTAAATAAAAAATAATTAAACATTAAGAAACGAAGTTTTTGTTTATTCATATTCCCTAAACAAAGCATAAATGCTTGTACTATAGGCGAACGAAAGCAGTCAATGCAGCTAGGATGGATTCGTACTACTTAGGATGCCATCGCTGGATTCTTAATCTTTATATATAAAATTCTTCTGTACGTGTGTATGTCACTAAACTCTTCCAAAACGGCTAAACCGATTTTGATGAAATTTTTTGTGTGTGTTTGTGTGAGTCCCTGAATGGTTAAGATTCACAAAATGGAATTTTAACCATTAATATAATAAAAGGAAAATAAGAAAACATGTTTTTTATAACTATAAATTATAATAGGTGTCGTTAATGTCGACTTGGCAATGTATAGTATATTCCATCTGACAACACTACAAAATCTGACCATAATATGCTGTATTGCAATTACATACGAAATGAAAATCAATCTAACCTCAAAGTGTTTAATAATATCTATAATATGATTCAAATAATATGTAACATATATTTTTTTGCTTCATAAATAGTTCGAGCAAGACGGGTCCGCTAGTCCACAATGAGATATACGCTCTGCCACAGACCCATCTATTTAAATCGTTATTATTTTTCATAAAAAAACGTTATTATACTAAGAATTTTATTTCAATTAACAGGTTAATTGAAATAAAATTCTTATTCAAATTTCAGTTAAAAGAAATCTGAATTTACGATGGTGATTATCATCGGAAGGTCATATATGTACATAAAATATAAATAATTAATAATATGACATAGGAAAGGAAGTGCGGCGGAAACTGAAATGGGACCAGTGGCGGAAAGAGATAATTGAAGTAGGCGTAGAAGCAGGAAGAAAAGTGGAAAAAGAGTAAAAGTCCTGGTAAAATAGGTGATCCACCTAGTACTTGATACATATTTTTAGTAATATATGTAAGTAGATATGTACATAATTCATAGACCATCCATAAAAATGTCGGCCTTCGTGGCTCTGTTGGTTGGGTATCTGACTGCTTCTCCAAAGTTCCCGGGTTCGATTCCCGGTGGAGACACAGTTTTTATTTGTGTTTTCAGTATGGATCTGTGAGACGATTAATATCGTAAGACCCCAGAATGTGGCAACTTGTTTTTGGGTGCGTGTTAAATTAATATACATAGTACCTGTTAGTTGCCCGAGAAACAATATTAAAAAAATGAGGATTTGCAGGAGATGTCAACCACAGAATTAGTGTAGGATGAATGAGATTTAGATCAATGTCGGCAGTCCTTTGAAATTCAAAAATGCCAGCAAAGTTGAAAGAAAAAGTGTACCAGACAATCGTCAGGCCGGCACTACTCTAAGGCTCCGAATGCTGGACAATTTACAACTCCAACTCTAGGCATTTGGAAACTGTTAAGATGCGCAGCTGGGGTGTCCTTACGGGATAAAATAAAACATCACGCATTCGTGGAAGCCTAGACGTTACTGATACACATTGTAAGATAGAGGAAAGACAGTTGATATGGTATGGGCACACTGAACGCAGACCGTCAGATCACGTGGTAAACCCAGCAATCTCCATGGATCTTCCTCGGCTTACATCCAGAGGAAGACCAAAGAATTCCTGGATCGTGCAAACACGAAACCAACTGCAGGGACATGGCCTAGGTAACATAATACAGGATAGAAGGAACTATCATTTAAGGACGAGGAGACCTGACCTCAACATTCGACACATACAAAGAGTTAGCAAGGGAGAAGAAGACATAATACATAGACCGTGAGCCTGCGGTGAACGTCAAATTTACGTCATAGTAAAAAGTGTCATCAAAGTCATTCTTTTTTTCTGTAAAAGGATACCCTGAGTAGTGGTGGCTTTCGGAGATAAAAGTCTTCAATGTGTTGATAATTTCTATTCATTATAGTATAAGCATATTTTTTTTAATTCATTAAAGAAGACTATAAAATTCACGCCTTCCATCGACAGACTCATTGGTTGGTGGAAACCCCTCGACAGACTCCTTTAAAGTTTATTAAATTGATGTCTAAGCTTTGGCTGATTATAAGTTGCGATTAATGTCATATTCACTTGCATATTAGTTTGTGGTGATAGCAAAATCATGACCATTTCAACAATTAAAACGCTTATTATATCGATTGTTTACAATTTTTAAATAAATTTAATAAAAAACACAATATTCATAAAGGTAATAAATTAATAAGTATTTAGGTAACTATATTTTGTAATTAATTGTTATAATGTTCGGACTGACTTAAAGTAAAATTGTTGACGATAACGGCATTTTTAATAATTTGTTAATTGTCCTTGTTAAGAAGTCTTAGGAAGTGTAAACTGGGTACTTGCGCTCGAAATCATTATCTTTTTAGGTCCATTAGCTTCATGAGTTGAATACAAATATTTACTCACTCCAGTCCCCTTTTATTTAAGTTGAAAAAATAAAGATAAAAGCCTGGCATAAATTATCATTCAAGAACAAAGCCAAATAAAATCTACACCGATCACTTCATAAACACGGCTCACTGCGTTTTCTAAGATACCTACAGCGATATTTGCGAAACTTCCTCGCAATAATTATTTTAATCAACGCCTGATATGTACCTTGTACATTAGAAATACCTTAGATTTTTTTACTCAATTTTTACACAACAATGTATCGATAATATTCAATATAGTAAGAAAATGCAACCTCAAAATGAAGTATCGATAATATTCAATATACCTAGTAAGAAAAATTAAATATCACAAAACAACACACTGATCATGGCAGCAAGGAAATGAAGAAAAGAATATCGTTTAAGAATCATTTAATAAGACATGATGATTACCTTTATACTTTTTTTTCTGGGTAAATACCTACGGACCAAGAAAAGTAGGTATGTGCATAGATGTGAATTCTCTGAATAGTAGGTATCTATGTGAATAGATGTGAATTCTCCGAATAGTAGGAAGGTATGTGAATAGATGTGAATTCTCTGAATAGCATGTATGTGAATAAATGTGAATTATCTGAATAGATTCGATGGAAATTGAACTATGTAGGTATTTGTGGTCATGAGATTTAAAAGAACTATAATAAATTGCTTTGTAAATAAATTGGTTCTTTTTAATACCATATCTGTAAAACATCCTTCTTTCTAAAATATATTCTTTTTTATACCATATCTGTAAAAATCTAACAAAACATGCTTTCGTTTAATTCCTCGATAATTAAGGAAGATAAAGATAATGAAAACTTATATGTTTCGAAAATAAGATTTTATCTTAAAAAGGTGACGATGGAGTATCTACCTAGGAAGTTTCTGCTAATATAAGTTTCTAAAAGTCAGGGCAATGATCGAAGAGGTCCTTGGGGCAAAAGTCGTAAAAACGAGCCATTATAACAAAAAAACACCAAGGGTTTATTTATTTGACCTGATGTATGTAGACGTCACAAAATAAGGAATATAAACAAAAGTATGAGATCTCTCCATAATATTCTGTATTCGAGTATCTAACACTTACTAATATAATATAAACTTTGAAAGAAGTAAATACAATACTTACATAAATGCTAATCAATAAGTTAATCTCCTTATCAGATGGACCGAAAATGATGTAGGTATTTTTTTTAATGAAAAATGAATATGTACTTCTTAAACAAGTACCTACATAAACATCTTCCTTCATTCCATAAATGCTTGTGTTATAATTATATGAACGAAATCGGTCGAGGCTGCAGAATTTGAACTCTCGACCACTGGATTACTTGCCCAGCAAGTTAACCGCTCTGCCATCTACCCATTTAATTAATGATTAAAAGCAATTTATTCTATATCTATTTTAGAATTAAAAGTAAAACATATATCAGAGGAACACTCTCTAGTTTATTTTCTACCTGATTTGTTTTCTTCGTCAAATAATGTAAATAGAGAAAAGATCTTCATGAAGTTTTAAGGAATACAAATCATGTCCTTTTCTTACATTATTTAAGAAAAAAAACTTAATTTTACATAACGTGAGCCAACAAAACCTTCTGAGGGGCAAGTCTGGCCAACAGGCGGAATCAAAACCATCGACAATAATATCCATGATATGGGTAAACATTATTATATAACTCCATTAGATTCCATTCTGTCAATACTATTTGTATTTGCTTTTTCAATATTTTGTACAATCTTCTTTTATAACTTGTAAAATATGAAAATTACAGCTGAAGAAAGATACTCAACTGTGTAAAATAACAGTCCCAGAACAGGCTTTTGCCTAGTCGGGCGTTATTAGTTAGTTTGTATATGTTGTATTTGTTTTTTGTAATAATAATAAATAAAAAAAATAAAAATAAAATATCCATGATATGGGTAAACACGGATGGTTTTAATTTCGTCGTTTAACCAGATTCGTCCCCCTGGTAATGTAGAGAAATATACATAATACATTGGTATAGGTAAGAAACAACATACCTAGTAATAAAGCGTTGTAAGGGGTGAATATTAGGGTAGGTACTTCGGTCGGGTCGACCAATGAATGGTCCAATTTGATTGTCAGTCTGTCAAACCTCGAACGTTAGAGTAATGGAGTCTGAAAGGCAATTCCTTCATACATCATTTAAATTTGTAATTAGACCTCGTGTAATGTTATTATTATAACATAATCTTTCTTCGTAAGGACATAAACTCAATATCGACACAGTCCTATTGTTCCAACAGAAATTTATTTAATTTATAGCTTTTAATTTAATTTGATACCAACTAGGATTACATTTGCTATATCTCTGAGTTCATTTTTTCCAATATTATATGTTCTACGACTGTATTGACGGCCGGACGAGTGAAACTCAGAACATTGTTCTTAGTTTTAGTTGTCATACTTTCATTGCGCTGTATAAGTACCTGTATCATATATAGTCTAAGAACGCAACATTGATATCCATACAAAGCGATTAGCTGAGACTTATTCAGATTGACTCAGATTAGGAAAAAAAATGTTTATGTGATAAATATATTTATTTACTTATTTATTTATTTATTTATTTATGGTAAAAAACATTCAAAAATACAAAAATACATTAAATAAGATAATTGCCCACAAAAGGACCAGAATATGTAACACTAATAATTAATAAAAACACGTGAATGATGGTGTACCTGAATCAAAAGGATCTATGTAGATATTTTCAAAATTATTAGATTTTTAATAATTTCAAGATTTTTTCTAGATAGGATATATATGTTTTCAAATGACAACACATTTTCTATATTCGAAATTATTTCAAACGCAGATTACTATGATGAGTAGGTATCTGACGGTTCGTTACTGTAAAATTGAGGAAACTTATTTTATTTTTGAAGGTGAACTATGTCATGGATATGAAGTGCGTACTTAAAGCATATATTTTACATAGGTAAGTAAAATATTCAAATTAGTTGTAGTTTGATATTTTGTCACGAGATGGGTTGTATTATTATATTTTCACGAAGACAGGTACCAAGTATTAAAATAATGTCTTACATCATAACAGTTGACGCCATGTTTCAAAAGAATAAATTATAACTTGTGTATAATGCATAATTAATGTTATTTCAGAAAGGTATGAAGCCTGTCGACATAAAAATAAAATACTGTGCATTTCTATGAAATTTTACACGAAATTTTGTGTCTCAATTTTTCATAGCAAAAACTTTTTAAGTTATTACCACCCAGAGCGTGCCTAACTTAAATTTAAAATTAACAAGAGGCAAAGTTTAAAAAGGTGGTTAATTTTCAAAACGCTTCCTCGTTCTGTTTAGTGTCAAGTGCAATAGAGGGGCAGTCTAATTAAATTTATGTTATGTGCTCCATGAATACAAAATGTTCAGCGCTTCTTTATTGGTAAAAAGTGGCCTGTGGTTTGGACCGTGAAAGAAAAATGTTTGACCCAAGGCATCTAAATCCACGATGAATAAAACCCAAGGAAAACAGATAATACTTTATAAGCCACCCGAATTCTTTTCGAGGATTAAAATCACTTTTTTCCCCGAAGCAAAACGAAAAGTTACAGTAGCGACTTGTTTAGCAATTTGAAAATTGATTCCGACCAAACGAAGGTTCAATATTTGAAAGCTTTTCTGTAATATTTACAAATTCTAGGGATATATTTGTTTGCTTACAAAATGTCTCTTTACTTTTTGAAATTACTGTTTGGAATATTTAATTTTAAAGAAAATTTAATTATGTAAATGACGATTGAATTGATTCACTCCAAAAATAAAATTAGAAATGTAATTTGTGCATTAAAAGTAGAAATTTAATTTTAAAGTACATCGATGTATAATAATATCTATACATACTTATTCAGTTTTGTCAAATTATTCAATATAACGTCATTCATCCAAGGTCGCGAAACTACTTATAATTTTTCACTATGCGCTTTCAAATTATTTACTTCATGTGTACAATGGCGGGTGCATTGCCATGAGGCAACTTCTTCCAACCAACCAGAGCAACGAAGGCCATAAATAGTGTGGTGGTTGGTACCTACATAAAATTTATAAACAAAGGCAAACACTTAACATTATTAAAAGCAAAGACAGCAACGAAGAAATGAAGGAGATAGATATTGTGGCACGAGAGATGGAGAAGGATTATCAATTCAGAGTTATTAGACAGGTATAACAGCTTTAGTCTTTTTTTTAAAAGTTCAATTGATTATGACGTCGTATTTTCATCATTTAAGGTGTTCCAAAGTCTTACTGATTGTATTTCAAAAGAGCAATTGAGAAATTCAATAGAATCAATGGGAAT
Source organism: Molanna angustata (assembly GCA_963576475.1). NCBI lineage: Eukaryota > Metazoa > Arthropoda > Insecta > Trichoptera > Molannidae > Molanna > Molanna angustata. The sequence continues at coordinate 15,405,791 of OY754968.1, forward strand.
AGCTAGAGTGGTACGATCATCAGTTCGAAGAGGCAGATCGCGAATTGACAAGAAAAAAACATTTTTCTTAAGATGTTGTTGTGAATGAGTGTTATTAATTATATTATTATACAGTTGTGGGAGTAAATAAATGTTACTAAATTAAAGTAGGTAGGTATCTTAGGCCAGCGAAGAAGTATTCGGTAAGTGGATACATGATAATATTTTCTAAGAAGTAAATACACTGTATAGGGTGAGGAGAAAAAAAAAACATTTTTTTTGAATTTCAAAACGATTTCGTGCCTATTAAGTTGCCTATTGTAATATGAAGAAAAACGTAAAGTTGGTTTACTAAGGAGTTCTTCGTTAGCATCCAGATAACAGACGTGAGCATAATCAAGAAACGGGAAAAGTACGAATTGTGCAAGCGTGATTTTGGAATGTGTCAGTAAAAAATCTTTTGGGCTATTGAGAGAGTGTATAGGTACTATAAAACAGATTTTTTTACCAACATGAGATAATTGTCCATGCCATGAATGTAATAAATTAATATAAGTAGGTATAATCTATAATATAATTACTGTACGCCATGTTTTTTCGTCGTTCAACGGATTGCCAGTGAAATAATTAATCCTCAATCAATTTTCGCGTTCAAAATTTTTATTTAAAATAAAAAATAAATTGATGCGAAAAAGTACAAATTAATCGTTTAAAATATATTTTCTGAAAAAAATGACAATATTATTGTTTAAAAAGGAATTTTAAACATTCAGAATAAATTTAACCGTAATAATCTGCGGAATATCCATTTTGAATACTGATAACATTGCTTTCGACATGTCATAATAATATGTCAGAATGTCGGTAAAAGATAAGATAATATTTTCATTTAATGGCGTTATTTAGTTATAAAATGTATAATTTATCATTATTATTGTATTATTATATAAAGATATTCAGTCTTAACTATTGTGTACTGTTCTAAATGATATTTCGAATTATAATTGTTTGTAATTTCACACGTACGCATTTCATATAACGCATTTCTTTCAAAACATTGTCGAAAATATTTTTTTTGATAATTTCCGCATTTTTACTATAAAAATACTGTATTATTACTTAATTTTAACGTTTTCATGTAAAGATATTTAGTTTTTAAATATTGTGTAATGTCCTAAATGGTATATTTGACGATATTTAGTTTTATAAGGTTATTTCGCAACTGCCGCGTAGCAGCAAATAAGCCGCGCAGCGGCCGTTGGGGGTTGGGCCGCGATAGCGATTAGGGGCAGAACCCCTAGTGTAAGAAATTGCTTTATGGCAATAAACCGGGCATTTAACACATTATTGTGCGGTGGATAGGTACAATTACATTTTGTTTTCGTTCAATTTGCACTAGAGCTAGGTTTGCTCCGGATTAGAAAATTGACGACAATGACATCGCAAGAGATATGTAGCAAAGATCTAAAACCGGAGTGGACATTGAGCCGACACTTTCTCATTCGACCACCAACCTCAGGGTATAAAAGGCCATTGAAGCGCTCGACACTCCATCATAGTTACCGACATATATCGTAAAGATTTACACTCCTTAGTTCCTCGATTTTTAACCGTATACATTTTTCCTAATTAATGGAAAAGTTTGTATTGTCAGAAATATTTAAGGTCGTATTACAAGAGTTATTAAAGAAAAAGGTAAGGTCCCATACTGCGAGAATACTGCTTAAGTAACCTCAACTTTTTCTTACATAATTCTTAAATAATTGTGATTTGTAAATATTAATATATGAAAGTTATCAAACTTTTATATTCTCTCTCTCTTTGTTTGATTCGACCCTGCTTGTGTTAACTCTAGTTTAAAATTCTATTTGAAAAAGTATGACACAGTCATCTAGCTCTAAATACTGATATGACTATTTTTGTTATTTGTAATTTACTAAATTCTTTGAGTGATGATTAATCTTCATCATTCTGGCGATCCCAAATAGTTAATCAGTTGATGATATAAATAGCTACCAAACTGGTAACGAGGCATATTGGTCACAAACTTAATTAATGTACTGACAAACTAAAATTGCACATGAAGTGAAATATATAAACAAATAAATATATAAAGTCAAGCAATATTTAATAATTGCTCGCTTATTTGTTGAGATTTATTTTTATTTTTAGCTAATACAAACAATATAATGTAAATTATAAAATTATTTCTTAGAAAATATTAATTAAAAGTATTATTAATTAATATTTCAAAATTTCCCCTTGTCTATTGTTGATGGCTATATAGTTAGTTAAGAATATACAATCTGTTGAGATGTCTTACGTATAAAAGACGTACAGTTGTTATTATCTTGTTTTCTTTTATTTTCAAAGAAAAGAAAATCTTTTGGGCAATCAACTATTTATCACAAATACTCATAAATCTGTTGAAGAGATTCGGATGCGCGCACAAAGGCCATTCAATTTATCACTCCCTTTGGGAGTAGACACCTAATATTATAACAAGGTAAAAATCCAACCGAGTTCAGATATATTTATAAATGACTCCAATCAATCATTGACGTTTTACTTGCGATTTAGTATAAATCAAGGATAAGACAAAATGGTGTCTGTCATGGATTGAGTGGAGATAAAGTCCAAAGCTAGAAATCGCTTTACGTTTAAAAAGATTTTTCTCCCAAAGCGAACTACATAAATTCACATTTTTTGTGGATAGCCACGGAAAATATTACTTCTTTACTGCCCCTAAAATTTGTGCTTAAGGCAACATGTTGCCACGTCAATTTTTTTAACATTTTATTTTATTTTCACAAAGTATCCGACGTTTCCTTGTGTATAGAAAATGTAAAACAGGAATATAACACGTTGAAGACAAACAATAAAAAAGATTGCCAATATACCTTTGCGATAAAAATATTTCATATCACGTGACTGGTAAATTGATGTTTTTTTATTCAAATTACATAGTAATTGGAATAAAGAAAGTATATAATTTCAACCTCTGTGTCAAAATTTAAGCCAATTGGCTTCTGTAAAGGCGATGGTCCTGGATTCAATTTCCAGAAAATAAGAAATACCTATATAAAAATACTTTTTCCGTGAAATTTTTGCAATTTTAAATTGAAGATATAAGTTTGTTAGAAATAGTCGTACTAATTGAAGAAATACTCATACACTACTATACTCATTACCTACTCATACATTCATAAATAAACCTGATTTGAAATTTTCTTGATAAATGTAAACCGAGTAACACTTATGTACATACATAGAGAGTGGTATAATATGCAGGGTATGATAGTGCAAGATGGTTTTAAAATTAATATATTATCTGTATCGCAGGTCCGTCTAATCTACGCCGACATAAATAAGAGACTCAATTTTTGTGTTTAAACTAAAACTTATTGAATTTGTTGAAAAATATTTGTGGGTAAAAACATTTTATGGATATATGTATTAACTAGGGATTCGTTTTAAAGATCTACATATAAGAATGGAATATAATTACTTTTAGTTCCTGTTTAATGCTAGTTATTTTTTTAATGATATAAGAAAACTTGTGCGAGAAAAAAAATAAATTCTGGTTATCGACTATCTTATTTAAATGAGATTTTTTTAAAAACACCAAATAGCACATTTTTAAAACGGCCAGGGTATCTAATTTTCAATATGATATTCCATCATTATGAAATCTCTACTTATCAAGTAATTTTGAACAAAAATATTATAGATAGTTTGGATATTAATGAATTTTAAATTATTCCTTAATTTTTATTTATATTATTTACATATTCTTTTAGAAAAATAATTGGGATACCCCGATTTCATACATTTATTTTAAATTTTTTATATAAGGCGTAGAGCCATATTTTTTTACATTGGTTATCTCGTCCAGTGTTTTTTTTTTAATTTCTTTTCAACGAACTTGAAAAAAGTTACATAATATAGGTATGACAAAATTCACAGCATTACATCATTTATCCAAAAGTGTTATAAAATAAGTGATGTATTCTCAAAGAGTCATAAAATCGATGGTGTTTACAAGATATCAATACATTTCATTTTATATGGTGTTCCTTCACAATATCATTTGTGCCCCTAATAAATACCTAACCCACTTCACCGATATTAAATTACTGAAATTTAGATGCGAAATATTTTATAACTAATCAGAAACATAAGTTGTTAATGTAGTAAACAAAATATATCCATATTGTATTAATGCACAAAATAAACTTTTGCCTTGCGTACCATAAACAATATATTATTATTACTGAACAAATAATAATAGTATAGGTGGATGTGAAATTGCCAGAAAACTCCCGAAGCAAATAAATCAAAAACTTTTGTTTGTTACCAAATATTTTAACTTGATCCCTAATCCCAGCGGCCCAGAAACTGTCCCACATATTCCGGAATATCCTATTTTTTGCTCACCTTCACTCAAAACGGGCGCTACCCGGCCGATGTAAATTATGCATGACAAAGAAACCTAATTAAGGGGAAATATGTGAGAACCTACGTGATTTTGTACTAATAATATCAGTGTGAGCTGTAACAAAATGTTCAAAAAACAAAAGGCAAACATGTTAATTAAAAATAATTATTCTCATAAATATTTTGTCACGATTCTAGGTAATTTATTTTGTCTATCATAATATTATGTAACTACTTGGGTTCATTTTATACATTTGAATTAGAAAGGATAGAATGAATTATAAAATAAATTTACAAATTGATTGTGATAAATAAATTAGTAAAGTACCTGCGTACAAAATTAACAATCAGGTACATTATTTTCTTTCCGATGTGACAAGTTTTATCATAGAGAATAAATAGCGCGATTATGTGTAGAGAATACATATAAGAGAATAGAATACCTCTGTAAAAAAAACTACAAGAAAGAGAATATTTATGTATAGTACTAAGAACTACTAAACTCGATTAAAATATTGGCATTTTATAAGTAGGGTCTAGTCCCAGCTTTTCTTTTCTGCATTCTTAGGTTATGTTTAAGTTTGTTCATAATAATAATAGCGACTCATATCAAAAATTAAATTTATCATTTTTTTTTATTTTTTGATTTAATATAAAATTTCACAGCTCATTTGACTTAATACTACGAGATCTCAACCAATCAGAGAGTCAACCGGAAACAGAATGCGGAATGGTGAAAGCGGATTGTAGACGCTAGTCATTTTACACAACTCATCTCGGTCTGGAAATTGTGAACTATTGTGAAGGACTTCACGCGCAAATATAAGTGACATGTTTGAAGTTTGTATTTGTATGTATTTTTTATTTAGATGCAAAAAATAAATGCGTTTTCTTACAACTAGTATAAACAAAACGAATAAACAAGTTGTAAAAATAACAAACTACACAGTGTGAATTATATAAAAACAACAAAAAACAAGAAAACATTCCAATTTATACAAGAATACAAAAGAAGCACACAATATCCTAAAATAAATTTTCCTTTATGTATTCAACACTTAGGCAACAAAAAACGGCAACACCAGATGCTTCCTTCACACATTCTGGCAAATCATTATTATCAATTGAAAACCTTTGTAATACACATTATTTTGTGTACCTGTCAGTTTAGTATATGTCAGTCTAAAGCCGCGCCGACTCTTCGTCGGGTAGGTTTGGTGCTTCGAAATTATAAAGAACATTTTTTTGCAAATATCGCGGTAATAGTCCATTTTTAAATTTATATATGAAAATTTACACATTTATTATTGTTTCATCTACAATATTCCAATTTGTTAAAATAAAGATATTGAAAGGAGAGTAACGGCAGGTAATAGAGTGAATGGTGCATTAAGACCGGTAATGGCTGACCCAATTATTTCGAGGCAAGCAAAGCTCGCGGTACACAATGGTATCGTCGCACCGACTCTAATGTATGCTAGTGAGACATGGACATGGCAGAAGACGCATGAAAGTAGAATTAACGCGGTTGAAATGAGGTCACTAAGACGAATGTGTGGTAAAACGATGTTTGATAGAATAAGAAATGAGAATATTAGACGAGAATGTATGATTGAAAGAAATATCGTAAGTAAGATGAAAATAAATGCCCTGAGGTGGTTCGGCCACATAGAAACAATGAGTGATGACCGTCTGACAAAAAAAGTATACAAGGCTGATAAAAGAGGAACGAAAAGTAGAGGTCGGCCAAGAAAAAGTTGGCACGATCACATAAATGGGATTTTGAAATATGGTGATGTTAGAAGTAAGAATAATAGAAGAGCGTGTATGAGACGATGTATGGACGTGAATGAAGCGAGGAATGTGTGTCAAGAGAGAGGAGTCTGGCGTTCGGTTCTCTCTGCCTACCCCAAATAGGGAAATGGCGTGATGGTATGTATGTATGTAGAATTCTATTAAATTCTTATTCTTGACGAACGCAATAGAATTGTTAAACGGAATAATTGTTTGTATAACAGGAGGTTGTCTTACATTTTTCTCTCAGTGCACACACAACTAAAAAAAAACACCGGTCTATAGTAGCTGATCCGTCCATGTATATAGAATTTTAATTTTCAAAAAAATACTTAAATTTTAACTGAATTTTTTATTTTCAGATACTACTTTTAGACCTCTACTAATACTCGAAGGTGGGGTTTGTAGGATGTTTTTTGGAAAATATGAATTATCTTGGATGTTTGAAATTTCTTGATTTTTTCCAATCTATATAAAACATTTTATTGCAATTAGAGAATTTTATTATGAACAACATATATCCGATCAAATAAATCATTACAGCGCGGTTGACTGGTCTCCTGAAATTCACTTCCTATCAAATCTACAATTGGCCCGCGACACACTAGAACATCACGTACTAATGCACTTAAAGTGACATATTTATTGTAACTCCTGCACTTTACGTATCGCAACGAGCATAAATAAAAATTTTCCTATTTTTCACCATGAGGCTGATTTTTTTTTTGAAAATATTTATGTTCTAGGTGATGCAATATAAAAGAGAGACTAGGTTCCATTTCTTCGAAGTGGACAGTGAAAACGGAGTGAGCTTAGAAGGGGTGTGTAACTGTCGATCTAACCGTTAATAATTTTGTATAGAAAACAAATTTAATATCTTGGATTGATCTGCGTGTCTCCAGTAATTTTGTGACTTTGATAAGTATTAAGTTTGTAAACAAAGCTATTAAATTTATTGTGGTTATAGACATCTATTTTAATATTATAAAGATTATAATAACTCGTTGCGTGTGGTTATTGCTGAATAAAATCCAAAATCAAACGACATAATATCATAATTTTTACAAATCGACAACTACCATTATAATTTTTTGTTAATATTCTATTTCCATCTATGATCCCATATTTGGACTATTTACTAAAATTCTCAAGTAACATATTATTGCAGTAATTTGTTATTTAACAAGAACACTCTTACGCCATCTTTCAAAAGTGTTGAAAAATTTTACAAGCGTTTTCAATTTACCGCGGAAACAAACCTTCTCCACGGATTTTCTTTCCCGTGTTATGAAACCTTAGATTCAAACCACATTGTTCCGAAATAATAAAGGTAAGAAGGTACCTGTATTCACGAATTTTTCATTTCTACAGAAAAATGTTTATATAAAAGGTAAGTAACTAATTGGGAGAATATAATATTTTTCTTTGTTTGTTTGTTATTGATAAATATTATTTGGACATTGGGTAACGATACATGTTTATTGTGTAGCATATATTATAACGTTTTATCGTTAGTTCAATGAGTGTATTTTATTATCATAGATGGCGTTATGGAAAATGTTTTCAACATTTTATTTTATTTCTTAATATTCGCACATGATACACAAATTAACAAATATATATAAAGAAAAATTAGTTATTCTTTGAAAAATATACTTCCAAGAGCATGACGGGTAATTATTTTGTAATAGGTATTCCTATAGGGCTCGAAAATTGACTCATATTATTAAATTAAAACATTTCAATTAAAGTTGGATGACATATCATCATTACATAAAATAAATAAAACCAGTAAAAAGTGTGCGGGCGAGCATTCAATTTTAAAACTAAGAACGACACATGCGTGTATCCTCACACATCAGTCTAGTCTCACTCAAAAAGGCAACATTTCCTTACCCGCACCCAATTACGATATGAATAAAAAATATGCATTTATTGATAACTTTTTTGATAATTGACAATGTACTGATATCTCTCTCTCTCTCTCTCTCATCTCTCTTCCCCCCCCCTCTCTCTCTCTCTCTCAACTAAGCATAGGTGTATCCAAATTACATCGCGGTACACTTCAAAATTTGTTTTGTATTGTGTGGTAAATGGTGATGTAGTTAAGTTTCAAACTTGGAAAATTATGAAACTGTTGACAGTAGATAGATAAAGATAGTTTCGGGTCTCACATTATTATCTCTTGATCGAATCGTGTTAACTTTGTACACTACATACCTAGTAGATATTATGTAGTATTAATAAGTATACAACATGAAGCTTTGAATATTATAAAGTTTAGATTGTTGTGATAGAACACGTCAAAATAACGCTGCGGCAAATACTTTTAAAACTGATTTAAAATTTTAAATATCATTCTCCAAAATAGATTTTAATTTAAACTTTGATTCATACATACATATGTACATACATACCATCATGCCATGTCCCTTACGGGGTAGGCAGAGAGAACCGAACGCCACTTACTCTATCTTGGCATACATTCATCGCCTCGTCAACATTCATACATCGCCTTATACATGTTCGTCTGTTGTTCACGCTTCTAACATTTCCGTCTTTCAAAATATCGTTCACATGGACGTGCCATCCCTTCCTTGGGCGGCCCCGACCTCTCATTCCACTTTGATTCAAATTTACGAAAAGTATTTAATACACGTACACAGACACCATCATTCTCTGGTTAGCCGTCTCCATAATCTCGGTAGTAAATAGCTCATTACGGATCATAATGAACGATGTATATTATGTAGGTACATTTTTTCAAGATTTAATAATTAGTGAGAAATACAGATTTATAAGTATATATATTTTTTATTTTGTTTTAATAATAATAATAATAATAATAATCAACACTTCCTAGCACCCGGCGCAAGTGGCGAGTTTATTGCCGTGAGGCAATTTCTTCCAAATAACCAGTGTTTCCAGCCCAGAGAAACAATATTTGCGTGAGAAATGAATTTAAATTTCTCCTCTGCTGGGAATCGAACCCAGGACGCCCGCACAGAAACCGAACGTCTTACCAACTGTGACATTGTATTGCTGCAGGGTAGCAGACTTCCATGACGTCCTCCCGCGAGATAGGACAGCTGGAAATCTACTTCACAGGAGGAAAGCTGACGCAGGATGTCGACAAGCCAAGACGCCTAAAAAGTGATGAAGAAGAAAAAGCACCGCTTCCATTTACCTTCCTTCCATTTAAAAAATAGCATTTATTATCTTGTTGTGTTTATAATATTTTTATATGTGTTTTTGATACTTATAAGAAGGTATTCGCATTTTTCACACAAAATTGTAGCAGTAAAATTAATTTTTACAAATTAATAGAACAAGGCCATTATCATAACAATTTTTTTAACAAAAGAACAAAAACATTCATTCATATGATGCCATTCAAGAACTGTGCCAAAAGAATGTTCCATCGGGAAGACAGCTAACATTGAGATCATCTGGACGACTGAGTAGGTACCAACTCTTAAAAGAATTGGACAGAGTCAATAAGGCGGCTTACTATGATTGCGGTTTCAGCGTGAACGGGCCTTTAAAATGGAATATGCCCCTTGACACACGTAGAACTCATAGCGTTTACACCTTCGGTAGACTTATGAAGACTGCCTTGTATCGTAGAGCCAACAATTAAGCTACAGCGCCCTTGAAGTGATCCTGAATCACTAAACGGCGCATTATAAATTCTTTTTATTATTATTATTCCGATGTATGCCAAACGGAACACAAATATATGTCTTAAATAAATAAATATTGTATAATAAACACCAAAGAAATTACAAAGTTAGTTAAGATTTACTTGTTTGTCAAAATAATCTTTTGTGGGTCACGCATGACAACTTTTGTTATTAGTTACCTATATCCCCGGAGTTTCAAACAAAATTATATCATATATGTAGGTACATAATATATGAACCATTGAGCCATGTCCCTTAGGGGGTAGACACAGGGAATCAAGCTTCATATAACTCTATCCTTGCATTCATTCATGGCTCCTTTTACATTCATGCATTATCTCATATATGCTCCGCGATCGAACAAGCTTTCTTTCTTTCAAAATGTCATTCACATGATCATGCCATCCTTTTATAGGACGATAGAAAAGAGCTCTCTGGGAGGCATCTCATACTCAGATCGTCTGGATCACAGAGTAACTACTCCCTAAAGTAGTTGGACAGTCAATAAAGCGGCTTACTATGACCGACGCATTGGTGTGAGCGGTCCAATTAAGTGGAATGCACTGCCTCCAGATGTTCGGAGTGCTCAAAGCAAGAGCACTTTCACTAAATGACTGAAAACAGCTTTGTTTCGTAGAGCGGCACATAAATGATCTTGCGCCCTTAAAATAATCTTGAATCATTAAACGGCGCTATATTTTTTTATTATTATTATAATTTATCCCTTTTTTCACTCCATATCTTACCTTTGTATATTTTTGTCACTTATTCATACATTATAAACACTTACGTGCACGCTGTGCAAGTGGCGAGTTTATTACCATATGGCAATTTCTTCCAACTAACCAGTGTTTCCATCCCAGAAAAGCAATATTAACGTGAGAAATTAATTTAATATTAAATAAATTTCTTCTCTGCTGGGATCGAACCCAGGACGCCCGCACAGAAAACAAACGATTTACCAACTGTGCCACGGCGGATTATAATTTATTATTTTTTTAATTTTGTTGCTTGTTACTAAATTCAAGACATGTATGTACAAAGCAAAATTAAAAGCGTAATTTGGGTACGCAATATATTTAAAAAAAAAATACATTTTTATATCTACCTTAATATAAACAGCATAAAATATAAAAAGTCAAAAAAGAAAATATTTATAATTGCACCTAATATGAACAAATATAATATTAATATAAACTTCCATCTTTCTTCTTCTTCTTCGTCGTGTATTAATAAGGTAATTTGACCTGTTTGAGGATGAGCTATCCTAGGAAGAAGAGGTCCAGCTGTCTTTCCATTTCTTTGCAGGTCTTCCGGGTAGTCTTCTGTTGTTGGGTATTTCTGTCTTAACAATTTTGACAAAACTACTGCCGCCCATACTGCCAACTTTCTCATAACAAACATCCTTCTTTATTTTGCATACTCTTCTAACGTTCGTATTTTTTACTCTATCATACATTGTTCAACATATTCTTTGTAACATATTCTTCTTAATGATCTTATTTATACTGTTATAATATACAATGCCGTAAAAAAGGCCGTGAGATACAAGTTCAATAATTTTCATACCAAACACGCCGGCGAAATTTTATTTTAAAATATCAAATTTGTTTTTCCTGTAACAAACAAGAATTTTTTAACGAACCTTTCGTTCGACACGATACAAAAATTATTTATTACTCTGCATATTTTCAAGTGTGATAATATTTTGTGTATAAAATGTGAATGTAATTTTCTATCTGAACAATCTCGGCGTGAGGGTGTACCCACCTTTGGAGAAAATGGGAAAAAATCGAGAGTAAAATATAGGAAAATAACGATGTTATATTATTTTTTACACGCTCCTGCCGTGTCTGTACATCGATTTTCAAATACCTGTCAAATTCAATGCATCATTAGTTTGATAGTTTATTACACCATACCCTCAATTCCCATTCTTCTTTCCTCTCAACCCCCCCCCCCTCACCCCCTTCATGACTAAACAGGATTTTGATCAGCGTCACTAAAAACGGAGACAAAATATTTTCTTCAATATTGGTTTGTTTTTTTTTTTCGTCGTCTTTCTATCTTCGGGTGATTTTCTCAGAATGGAATAATACAACATTGCTCTGGAAAATGGAAAGTGAGCTTTCAATAGGCTTTTAAAAAATGATAGAAAATGTTTTTCCAAATTTAAAAAATAAACTATTCATTTTATACACGCACAATAGCAGCGGCTCTATATAAAAATCAATTTCACTTATAAATGGAGATATCATCTGATAGCAAAAAAGCTGCAGGGTCGGAAAAAACACTTTTAAATATTAATAGTATTTTTTTTTCTTAGATATAACAAAATATTTGTATAAGAGATGCGATATTTGAAATATTTAGATCCAAACATCAAAAAAAAATTAAACAATTAATATAAAAAAATAAATAAAAATTATATTATTTATAACAACTCACCCTGTTCTAAGAACTGGCTTATTTGATACGACATGTTTAAATATGACCATGTCATTTTATTAACAAAATAATGACCTATATTTTTGGGCTATATTATAAAGGTTTTTGAGTAGCATAAAAGAATGATTATTAATTTAATGTCACTACAATAAAAACCAATCGACTCGTAAACAATAATCAAAATAAAAATAATCAAAATGACTGATTGATCACCAACTGACCTTTTATGAGGAAGTTGATTGTGTTAGGAGCATACCTTAAAAATAACAAAGAGAAATTACGAAATGATCTGAATCTTAGGAAAATTTAGTTTGGCTATTATAACTGTACACTTTGGTTGTGTTAAAGTGACCGAATGTTTAGTAACCACCATGGTTTGGTTACTTTTAACATGAAATTTTGTTACTTTTATAGAACGATTGGGTTGTGGCCAACGCTATTCTCCTCACTTACAAGTTATTCTATAAAGTATTTAAATTTTGTATGGAAAATATTCAGCATATTCATAAAATGAGTATTTAAATTATTTTTTTATTTAAATACTAGTGAACACCCGGCAAACTTCGTATTGCCTGTATAATTAAAAATTGTCCTCCATAACCACCCGTCGCTTCAGACTTTTCAATACCTCCCATCCCTTCAGTACCTTCCGTCCCTTCAGTACCTTCCGTCCCTTCAGTACCTCCCGTCCCTTCGGTTACTCCCGTCCCTTCGGTTACTCCCGTCCCTTCGGTTACTCCCGTCCCTTCGGTTACTCCCGTCCCTTCGGTTACTCCCGTCCCTTCGGTTACTCCCGTCCCTTCGGTTACTCCCGTCCCTTCGGTTACTCCCGTCCCTTCGGTTACTCCCGTCCCTTCGGTTACTCCCGTCCCTTCGGTTACTCCCGTCCCTTCGGTTACTCCCGTCCCTTCGGTTACTCCCGTCCCTTCGGTTACTCCCGTCCCTTCGGTTACTCCCGTCCCTTCGGTTACTCCCGTCCCTTCGGTTACTCCCGTCCCTTCGGTTACTCCCGTCCCTTCGGTTACTCCCGTCCCTTCGGTTACTCCCGTCCCTTCGGTTACTCCCGTCCCTTCGGTTACTCCCGTCCCTTCGGTTACTCCCGTCCCTTCGGTTACTCCCGTCCCTTCGGTTACTCCCGTCCCTTCGGTTACTCCCGTCCCTTCGGTTACTCCCGTCCCTTCGGTTGCTCCCAGGCCCTTCCGTCCCTTCAGGCCCTTCCGTCCCTTCAGGCCCTTCCGTCCCTTCAGGCCCTTCCGTCCCTTCAGGCCCTTCCGTCCCTTCAGGCCCTTCCGTCCCTTCAGGCCCTTCCGTCCCTTCAGGCCCTTCCGTCCCTTCAGGCCCTTCCGTCCCTTCAGGCCCTTCCGTCCCTTCAGGCCCTTCCGTCCCTTCAGGCCCTTCCGTCCCTTCAGGCCCTTCCGTCCCTTCAGGCCCTTCCGTCCCTTCAGGCCCTTCCGTCCCTTCAGGCCCTTCCGTCCCTTCAGGCCCTTCCGTCCCTTCAGGCCCTTCCGTCCCTTCAGGCCCTTCCGTCCCTTCAGGCCCTTCCGCCCCTTCAGGCCCTTCCGTCCTTTCCGGCCCTTCAGGACCTTCCGTCCCCTCAGGACCTTCCGTCCCCTCAGGCCTTTCCGTCCCTTCAGGCCCTTCCGTCCCTTCAGGCCCTCCCGTCTTTTCAGGCCCTTCAGTACGTCCCATCCCTTCATTACCTTCCGTCCCTTCAGTAGGTTAAGAAAAGTTTAATTCCCGAAACAATCCTGAGATAATTGGACCTTCTTTATCCAGGATTTTCCAACTTCATAGGTAAAATGACCAAATACACGATAAAAAAGAAGAAGTAAAAAAAATTTTATGTCCAGAAACTATCCTGGAAGACCTGCGATGTGATGAAAGTACAGTTGGACCTTTTTTTTCCAGGATTCTTCAACATCATAGGTAAAATGACTAAAAACACATTAAAGAAGAAGAAGAAGAAAAAAGTGTGAATCCAGAAACCGTCCTGGAAGACCTGCGAAGAGATAGAAGGACAGTGTTGGACCTTATTCTCCTAGGATACTCCACCTTCATAGGTAAAATGTTCAAATACACGATGAAGAAGAAGAAAAAAGTTAAAATCGAGAAACTGTCCTGGAAGACCTGCAAAGAGATGGAAGGACAGTTAAAGCTTCTTCTCCCAGAGTATTAGGTCATTTTATCTTCATAGGTAAAATGACCTAATACCCGATGAAGAAGAAGAAGAAGAAAAGTTTTTCAATCCAGAAACCATCCCGGTCATACGCTCAACAATTCACCAAAGTTTAATTGCAATCGGATGAACGGTTCCCAGGATAGTCCACCTTCATCGGTAAAATGACCTAATACCCGATGAAGAAGAAGATTTTTTTTAATCCAGAAACTATCCCAGTCTTACACTCGACAATTCATCAATGTTTCATTGCAATCGGATGAACGGTTCTCAGGATAGTCCACCTTCATAGGTAAAAAGACCTGATTCCCGATGAAGAAGAAGAAGAAGAAAATATTTTAAATTCAGAAATCATCCCGGGCATACGTTCGACAATTCACCACAGTTTAATTGCAATCGGATGAACGGTTCCCAGGATAGTCCACCTTCATAGGTAAAATGACCTAAAACTCGATGAAGAAGAAGAAGAAGTTAAAATTTTTTGATCCAGAAACCATCCCTGGTATACTCTCGACAGTTCACCAAAGTTTCATCGCAATCGGATGAGCGGTTTAGGAGCGCATTCAACACATACATAGATACATAGATACATACATACATAGATACATAGATACATGCAAACATTCAAATTTATAATATAGATTTTATTTTATTATGAAAACTTGATAACTCTTCAGCGACATTTTATGAAAATTACCAATTTGAAAATAAAAATTTCACATTTAAGGTTACTGAGCTTGGGGTGAATAAAAAATAGTCTTAAAAATTGCGAAATCATAACTCCCCACTTTATCCCCTTGGCTTAGTGAGGAGTTAAAATATATCAATGCGACGCCAACTGGTTCAGTACAATAATAAGATATTTTATCCTGCAAATTAGCCTAATGTATAAAATCTTTGTACGGTGTTTTTTGCTGTAATTTTTCATGGCACATTTACAAAACGACACATCTGTAGTCAGCAACCAACGGTGTTCAATTATAACAACTCTCAGAGGCAATCCGTTTTAATTACCATGTAACATTTTTGGGTATATTTGTATTACAAAAATAACGACGGAAAATATATTTTTTATCGTGACCCAACTCACTTGAGTGTTGATTCAGGGACAGAAAATCCCATTTATATTGCTCACAAAAATATTTTATGTTGCATTATTATGGCAATTTAGTATATACACAATAAATCTAACTTACTTGATAAACTGTTATCGTATGAGTTTGATCAATAATTGGACTTTCATATATTATGTACCTACATAAGCTTCACACGTTTTCATATAGCTGTTGATATAAAATATACATTTCCTTTTTTATATCATTACCATCCGTATGCGTGTTTTATTGACGAATCATTTTAATAAATTGGGTCCTATATTCTCGTTATTTGTCACTTCGACTAAATGTAACCTAAATTCTCACAGTACTTAGATTAATGTGTTGCATGAATTTTAGATGAAACTTTGTTGGAATAATTCATTATTAATTTCATAACACAAAATATATTTTGTGTTATGAAATTAATAATGAATTATTCCAACAAAGTTTCATCTAAAATTCATGCAACACGTTTGTTCTTTTAAAATAGATAATATCGTTTGTTCTTTTAAAATAGATATATTTTGTGTTATGAAATTAATAATGAATTATTCCAACAAAGTTTCATCTAAAATTCATGCAACACGTTTGTTCTTTTAAAATAGATAATAATCAAGCACACGCTTAATTCGTATTTGTATCGTAGACAAAAGTAATTGCAAATAATTCGCATGAAAATAATTGCAGCACTCAAATTAAGACAAGACTGGCCGCTAGCAATGGGTGCTAATTATCGCCAAATAAAGCACAAAAGTTCCAAAATACTAACAAAGAAAACAAAAATTCTTATAAATAAAAACTCTTCTCAGACCTGTCGTAGTGTATGGAGCTGAATGCCGAGAGAGACGAAAATAGCCTATTGATATTTGAAAGGAAAATCCTAAGGAAGAATTTTGGCCCCGTATATGATAATGGACTTTGGAGTATACGATATAATCACCAAATGCAGGGATTATAATATGATAACCTACAATTTTACACGTCATAAAAGTACGTAGACTGCAGTGGTGGCAATGTGATTAATTGTAAAATGATACCACAAAGTAAAAAAAAAAACAATCGTTTATTGATAATGTGAAAATTTAAGGTCGATAAACGACAAATTGAACTCAAAATATTATAAGAACACATATAAGACGATGCATGGACACAATTGAGGTCAAATTCGTTTGTCAAGAGAGAAGATTATTTCGTTTGGTTTTCTCTGGCTGAACTGAACAAGAACATGCTCTTGGAGTTACTCTGTGAAATACGTGAAGTGGTCTTCTACGAAGATACGCCGTGCAATCTTTCTTCATTGTACTCATATCTCAACGGATTTCTTATCTACGAAGGTAGGTAAGTCTTACCTCGAAATATTATGTTGCTTATAAACAATAGATCTAAATAAAACCAACCAAAATGAAATATGTTTTATTGATGGGAAATTACGATATTGATCCTATATCCCATATTTTGATCGTTTTAGTCCTAAAAAACATGTGAATAAAATTACGAAGCATAAAAAATAATATTTTGACAACCGAAAAAAAATTCATTTCAGTTCACAATAAAACATATCAAATGTTAATCTATTTTATAAAGCGCTTTTTATATAATTATATATTTTTAAATCAAAATTTTGCTGTCAAGTACCTATTTGTTAAATTAAATCACTTATATATGATGTTCAAACGAACATTATTATGTAGTTCTATGTAGTTTTACAAGTCACGCTCGCACCATATCAAATACAAAAACTAGCACAGCGCATGAAAAATGCATCAACACAAAAAGCAAGTCACAAAAACACATCTAGTGTAAAAACCAGATAACCATTTCGTTGGTTGGAAAAGATTTCCAGACATCTGTGAATATTCAATTGAATTAAGTAATAGATACTAGTCTGCGACGCCATTATGAGATTCTGATTAATAAATAATGTATGGAAGTTATCGTTTAGAATGATATTTTTAAAAAAGAAAGGGGTGATAGGTAACACAGATAAAACTTTTATCGATTCATATTTTGAGATCTGAGGAAGGACCTTCAAGGAATATGGTGGAAAAGATGAAGGTACAGGGAGTTACCTTGCCTCGATATTTATTGTGCTGGTTCTGAATAATCTTTTCACCACATTCACAGCGTATGAAAACTTTGACACTTCACTAGTAATTCACAAGTTAATTAATTTCAGCGGATTTTGAAGATGTAATTTTAAGATCGGTGCGGTGCGGTGTGTTAGTCAAGATGACAGTTGATATAATGAGAAAATTTATATGCAACAATACTTTTTTGCATATAGCTGGCAGGTATGTAGGTAGGTTGTTTTTAGGCCGAGGTAAACTAGGATAGGATAGGAAAGGTGTGTGTGTGTGTATATGCGTGTGTACCCAACTTTGCGTAACCATAACTCCCGGCCTTGGAGTATTACTCCAACAAAAAATTCAAAAAACATATGACTCACCGGATGGTAAAAGAAGAATACAAATTTAAACAATAGAGTGAAAAATTCAAATAAACGTAAACTAACTTAAAAAATAAAAAGAAATATTAAATTAAAAACATTTTGATTATTGGGAAGGTAACGGACATAATCGAATAGCTGGTCTTAAATATGTACCATTCCGGGTTCGAACTTTTACAACTCGAATGACATTGTCTTTTCCCGGATATATTTCCTTGACTATGCCAAGTGGCCAAGATAATTTAGGGAGATTTTCCTCTCTAATAATAACTATTTGGCCAGGTGTAATGGGTTTTGTGTACGTATTCCACTTTTCACGCATTTGTAAAGAGGTGAGATATTCTACATGCCATCGTTTCCAAAATGACTGTACTAATTTATGGATCAACTCATATCGTTGAATGCGGGTTATTGAAATATCATCAACGTTGTAAGCGGGTAGGTAATTTAGCGGAGTTAAATTTAAAAAATGCGCAGGGGTTAATGCGGCAGGATCTAAAGGATCATTGCTTAATACACAAAGCGGTCTAGAGTTCAATAAAGCCTCTATTTGAATCAATACGGTATTCATTTCCTCGTAAGTTAATACTTGTGAGCCTATGACTTAAAATAAATGTGTTTTAATACACTTAATATTGCTTTCCCATATACCACCCATATGAGGAGAATACGGAGGATTTATTCGAAATTCTATTTTTCTAGGCGTCAATTCATGAAGTATTGCTTTATTATATTCATCGGAACAAACAAACTTATATAATTCATTTAAAATTTTACGAGCTCCAACAAAATTTCTTCCACCGTCACTTACAATGAGAGTGACAGGTCCTCTTCTGGCTATAAAACGTTTAAATGCAGCTAAAAACATTTCAGATGAGAGATCTGAAACTAATTCTATATGTAAAGCTTTTGTTGCTAGGCAAACAAATAAACAAACATATGCCTTTTGCTTTTTAACGCCTCTTCTCTTTGCCAGAGTTACAAACACTGGACCCATGTAATCTACTCCACATTTTGCGAAACATTTTATTTCATTTACTCGAAAATCGGGTAAATTGCCCATTAACGGGAAGGTTCCTTTTGGTTTGTTTTTAAAACAAATGTTGCAAGAATGAACAATCTTACGAACCAAACTACGACCAGATAAAATCCAGCACTTCTGTCGTAATAATGCTAACAATAATGCAGGGCCTGTATGATAATGTAAATAATGATAATATTCAATAAGTAACTGAACAATACGATCTTTAGAAGGCAATAAAATTGGATGTTTCGTTTCATACATTGATGATGAATTTTGAATTCGACCACCAACTCTAAGGATATTATTATTTAAAAATGGTAAAAGTTTGCGTAATACAGGACTACTCAATTTATTCTGTTCAAGAGAATGTATATCTTGAAAAAAATGGTTATTCTGAATGCATTTAATTACATGATTTTCAGCAGTTTCTAAGTCTGAGACCGTAATCATTCCAGACGTATTAAGTTTTCTTGTAAAACGAAGAACGTAAACAAGTATGTTTTATAATTTACTCCATTTAGAGATCCTGTTAGCGATTAAATAAATAAAGTGAGGCTCAGATTGAGTCTTAATTTGTATGAGAGCAACAGTTTTAGATTCAGGTATACTCTGATAGGCATTTTCCTTTTTAAAATTAGTCACATGCCATTGACTCTGTGGCAATGAGATCCAGGCTGGACCATTAAACCAATAAGAGGTTTTCAAAAATTCATTAGGAGTAACGGAGCGGGATACAATATCGCTTGGATTTTCAGTTCCAGGAACATGAAACCAATTTTCTTCAGAAATAATTTCTTGAATAATTGCGGTGCGATTGGCAACGAAGGTTTGCCATCTATGCGGTGAGGAATGTATCCATGAAAGTACAATAGTTGAATCAGAAAATGCAAACATTTTGTCAATCTTACATCTAATCTCAATAGTTGAGAGAACAGATTTCATTAATAATGCAAGAAGGTGTGCGGCACATAACTCTAAACGTGCTAAAGATACCTTTTTAAGTGGGGACACTTTTGACTTGGCACATAGTAGTGATACATTTGAGGCGTTAGATTCAAGTGAACCAATGCGGATATATATAACCGCCCCATAGGCACGTTCACTAGCATCTGAGAAACCAAGCAAATTGATGAATGAATTATTTACTATACCTATATGTCTTGGTATATTTAAATTTGATAAGTTTTCGAGTTCACTCTGAAATTTCAACCAAATCTTATTTATATCCTGAGGAACCCGTTCATCCCAAGACAATTCTCTTTTCCAACACTCTTGCACTAGAAGTTTCAAACCGATGATAACTGGAGCAAGGAGACCTAGAGAATCATATAATGATGCCATATTAGAAAGAATTAATCTTTTCGTACATACTAACGTATCTAAAGAGAGAGGTTTGATTTTAAAAGTGAAACAATCAGAGGTGGGACTCCAAGACAAACCTATAATTTTGGTTTTATCGTCAAAATCTGAATCAAAAGTAATGTGTTGGTTAACACGTAGATTATCTGGAATGTGCTTTAAAAATTGTACCGAGTTGGAAATCCACTTATTTAGACAGAAACCTCCAGAGGAAAATAAGTGAACTAAACGAGAATAAATTTGTAAAGCTTCCTCAGGTGAATTGACTGAATAAAGAAAATCATCCATATAAAAATATTTCATAGCAAGTTGTGTGGTTTCAGGCAGTTTATCGCCTTCATCTGTTAAGAGTTTGCGAATGACTTTCATTGCTAAATAAGGGGAACATTTAAGCCCAAAAGAAACGCGTTGAAATTCATAAATGTCAATAGGATCTGAGTTATTAAATCTAAAAAGTATCCTTTGAAAACGTTTATGATCTGGATTCATTTTCAATTGAAAATACATTTTTTCTATGTCAGCAGAAATAACTACCGAGTACAGGCGTAGATTTATAAGTAAATCAAAAATATTTGTTTGCAAATTAGGTCCACAATGCAATATATCATTGAGACTTTTTCCAGAGGAAGTTTTGCAACTGGCGTCTAAAACTATTCTAATTTTAGTAGTATCTTTATCAGGCCGATATACAGCTCTATGTGGTATATAATAAACACAATCTGAAGTTTGTGTATCTGTAACTTTTTTCAAAAAACCTTTGTCAATGTATTCTTGAATAGTGGCATTATAACCATATTGTAAATCTAAATTTGATTGCAACTTCTTTTCCAATGAAAGCAACCTATGTTTAGCGTTTTTTATTGAATGACCCAAAACTGTGGGACTTTCACGAAAAGGTAATGATACAGTATATCTACCCTCGTTGTCTCGCAAGACTGTTTTCTCAAAAATTTGTTCACAAAGTTGCTCGTTAGGACTTAAATACTGACGTGATGGTACAGATTCTAGTTTCCAAAAGTTTTGAATCATTTCATCTAACTTATTTTTTGAATTAGAATCATCAATTGCGTGTAACGTGCGTTGAAATTGACATGATGAGAAGTTATCTATTTGCGTTTCGCCCATGATCAAATAACCAAGAGTAGTCTGTAAGGCGATCATACGAGTTTCTTTATGCGTTAATTTCCCAGGTAAAAGTAAATGCGGGAATAAACCAGCTCCGATTATGCAATCGATACTAGCAGGAAGATTAAAATTATTATCCGCTAGCGGCAAATTCTTAAAACAATCTGTCATTTCTAAGGCTGACGTAGGCAAATCATTAGTAATTGTTTCGACAACCGAAGCCTTAATATCGTAAAAGAATCTTGTATCATATCTTGAATAAATTGTAAATATAGCATATCCTAATATTGGTTTTACAGCAGACCCAATACCGTACACAAAAGCATTTTCGTACGTAATGTTTATATTAAATTTTTTACATATCTTTTCCGTTATAAAATTTGCATTTGATCCTGTATCTATTAATGTGCGGATGGTATTTTTTTTAATTCCATTAATATATACTATAGCGGTTGGTATTACATGATGACAGTTTACATTATGGATCAACAAACAATTGTCGATTTGACATTTAGGTTCATATGGTTGATCCAAATGTCGTCGACCGATATTATTCACCGAAGTGCTCGTATTGCGGTCAGAATTGACGAATGAGGTAATATTATCATCGTTTTTAACAATATCAGCTGCGCTAGGAACCTGTTTTGAATGATAATTATCTTTATTTTGATTATCTTCATCATCACATGTTGGTGAAGAAGGAAAATGAATCAATGAATGATGCCTTTTATTACAATAAAAGCAATTTTTTTCCGATTTACAATTTTTTGTTAAATGAGTACCAAAACAATATTTACATAGTGATCTTTTGTTGATTATTTTGAATCTTGTGAATACATCCAACTGTAAGAATTTTTTACATGAATACAATGGATGTTTATTACATTCACACAAAAAACATTTTGTGATATCCATTGGCGTATTATTTATAACAAATGAATGTGAATTATTATTATTTTTTCGTCGATCATTTGGTGCACTTTTGTGGAATATAACCTGCGTTCTAGAGAGAATTTTGCTTTGCTCTCTCAGAAAAGATTGTAATAATTTAAAGTTTGGAATTTTTTCATTTCTAATATGTTGCTCAAATAAATTTAACGTCTCTCTATCTAACTTAAGAAGAGCAATGTGCGTTATGATGAAATCAGTTAAATCAGAAATATCTAATAATTTTAAAGCTTCAAATGAAGAGCAAAAATTTTCTATGAAATAATCCAAATTCTTTGAACTTGATTGTGTTAAGGGTTTAAAATTGATTATTTTTTCTAAATAATGCGTAGCTAAAATTCGTGAATCCTGGAATCGATCAACAAGCCTATCCCATATAATATCATAATTAGATGCGACAGGAAGTATCCCAGAAATAACACTTAAAGCGGTACCTGTCAATTTTGACACTAAATATTGTATTTTTTCACCATTCGACAAATTAATATTGTTGTGTATTAGATCTTTGAAATTTTGATAAAATAATGGCCATTTCGTTGGATCACCATTAAAACTAACAAGTTCCAATATTGGCAATTTGTGTGTTCTTTGAGAGTCTTTTTCAAATGATTTAATAATTGGAGGAACATAGTCAACTTTAGTTTTTAAAGATTGTTCAATATGCTTGATGTTACAGTATAATTCGTCAAGGGCTTCAATAGATTGAAAAGACGGAACATATTCTGGATTTACAGCTATTTTTCCCAAATTTAATTCTTCTACAACTTGACAAAATTCAGAACGAATTTTATCTATCGATTGTATGCGGATAAGAAAATTAGTTTTTTCTTCAGCGGTATTTAATGATTTCGACAAGTCATAAGCTTTCTGAATAATTGCAAATAAACTTAGCCGTTTAGCTTCCAATATTTTTAAAGAAGCCATTATTGATTAAACAACAATAAAATTAATGAAACAAGAATTTGATTAAGTACTTAGGTACTACAATCAATGCGGGTATGTATGAAATATGTAATGTAAATAGCGTATGTATAAATGTTAATTTTGTATAAAAATGTATAAATTTGATAAGTAATGCGTGAAAATTCAAGATATGCGGGACAGAGGAACAAGGAATGCGGGAAAATACAAGATATCCGGCTCGAAGGACCAAGGAATATGGTGGAAAAGATGAAGGTATAGGGAGTTTCCTTGCCTCGATATTTATTGTGCTGGTTCTGAATAATCTTTTCACCACATTCACAGCGTATGAAAACTTTGACACTTCACTAGTAATTCACAAGTTAATTAATTTCAGCGGATTTTGAAGATATAATTTTAAGATCGGTGCGGTGCGGTGTGTTAGTCAAGATGACAGTTGATATAATGAGAAAATTTATATGCAACAATACTTTTTTGCATATAGCTGGCAGGTATGTAGGTAGGTTGTTTTTAGGCCGAGGTAAACTAGGATAGGATAGGAAAGGTGTGTGTGTGTGTGTGTATATGCGTGTGTACCCAACTTTGCGTAACCAATTAATAATAGCTGAATAGCCGCAGTTGAATATGAATTAATTTCATAGAGTAAAACGACGTTCAGTAGTAATACCTAAATGAAATAAATGCAGTGAATATCTAACTTCACAAATAATGTAACTACATAATTACTCATGGCAGGATTCGAACTCGCGACCACTGGATTACCTACTAACCCAGCGCACTGACCACTCTGCTACCACCCGTCATTTTGTTTTTAAAGAGAAAAACAAAAATAAATTACAGCTTTCGTTAATAATTAGTTTCTGAGATATGAATATTCAATAATAACTATCTCTCATTTATTTAAGCACAGAATAACACACTCTTTTCTTTTTTTAGAAAAGAATTTTTGGGAAATTCCAATTAAAATGAGTTTTTGTCTTATTAAGAGACACTTTTTATTATGCCTGTTTCCATACGCCCTTCTGGATCAATTAAAAAAATATGGAAATACGGCGAAACACCTTTTACTAATTTTAATAGGAGTATCGATTTGCCAAATCTCAAGATCATTTCAACTTTAAACCCTTATTTTCACCCCCTTAGGGGCGGAATATCCAAAAATCCAAACTTAGTGGAAGGTTCTAATATTGAATCTATTTGATTTCTTAATTGCATTTCGTGAGTATGTCAGTCTCTCAGGACAATGCTTTATTGATATAGAAAATTTTATACCAACATAATAATTGTTACGCTAGAAAATTTTTCTTTGTTTGTACATTATTTATGTAGGTAGAAGTATACAACGTACGGTATTGCGTCGATATGAGATTACTGGGAACCTTTCTTTGGGAATTGTTCAGTTTTTTTTGTTCTCTATTGATTAAATCGGATTAAGTAATGCAAGATTACCCATAGGTACATAGGAGGCATCTCCCAGTCTCGTGTCTCTGGCTGGTCAATATGTCAGGTGTTATTAATAGTCGATGCGACGTGCCCTTGTTTTGTGATTCATCGATATTGTAGGCACGTACTGTATGAAACTAACTATACACGATATACAAGTCAGAATAACACAGTGTGTTTGAAATTGCTTAGGGAAACAATATTTATTAGTGTGATCTGTATGTACCTAATAACAATTTAAGTTGGTAGGTACATTTTATATTTATCAGTGCAAAAGTATGTTCAACTACATATAGTACAAGCTTAATTTAAGCTTAGTTTTACGAATGTATGAGGATGTACCTATGTGTACTTGTAACAAGGACGAATTCATTCTTTAATAGAAATAAATGTGATTTTTTACTATTTTACATACTTTTAAAACTTTACCTGTCTTTTCGTACTGAAATTTCACAATTGATTTGTATCTTACTTCCTGACCACAATTTCAGATTTTGTGCATTTCTGATGACAATGCATGTTAAAACTGTTTCCAGCTTGATTCATTTGATTTCTTCTTCTTCTTTCTCAGCCATCTATCCACTGCTGGATGTAAGCCTCTTCTAAGAGCTTCCACTCGCCTTTTTTTTGGGCTTTTCGAACCCATCTGCTTCCAGCTACAGGGACAATATCATCGGCCCACCTTTTCTGGGGCCGGCCTATTCCCCTTTTCATATCCCATATTCCCTATTCCCCTTTCATTAGAATTCTGGGTGCCCATCTGTCCGTACCCTGTCTGGCAACATGACCTGCCCATTGCCATTTAAGTTTTGCAACTCGATCCATGACATCAACAACTTTTGTTTGGCGTCTGATTTCTAATTTTGTCTCTTTGACTTAACCTAAATGAATCTAAGTCTAAGATTCGTTTAATATTTTGATAAAATTGAACAACTTTGTATTTCATACAAACATATATTATATTATTATTTCACTACCTATATCGTTCACAATGTATATTTATTTAATTTTATTTATTAAGGAAACATTCAGTTGTATAAATACGTTGTATAAGTAGGTACAAATAAAGTCAGGTAAACCTAAAGTTTCCATAAATGGTTAACAATAATGTATGTACCTACTTAATAACAAAACATTATGTTCTATGTATATCTGTTATATATTAAAACTGGGTTTGACATTATCAGTATGAATGTAAACAATTTTTGGACTGGCGTGAAATATTTTTTTTACTCTTCATTTCAAAGTGAAGAAAAATTTGTAAATTGTGTCCTTAATTTTTTTTTTGATTTAGGTAAGTACTTGTTTATAAAAAATACAATACGTACAACTAAGTTTTCTCGAAACAACTTTGCTATAGGTATTTGTACCTACATACTACTGTTTGTGTACATATCATATTTTTCTTGCCTACAAAGGAAAATTTTATTTATTAAAAGTTATTTCGACAAAAACGTGAATAACGGTGTCAACTCGGAGAAACCCTAATTTAACTTCAGGGATAAATGTCCGTTTAAATATAATTCAAAGTTGTGCTTTCAAGCTCAAACATAAAATTTAAATTTAATTGAAATAAATTTGTTATACTTTACTCTTTTGATTATTTAATACCTACTTTTAATTTTTGTGTCGAAACATCACCAACTCGGTAATTCGCAGCAGTAAAAGTATTATAAAGCTTTAAACAAATATATTATTTAATTAGATGAAATACGATCCTTTAATGAAACAATTTATTCGAGCTTATTTACCCAAGTAATTAAAAGAAATACTCTTCGTCTGTTTTAAGAAATATGCAAAGCGGTCGCATTTGTTTATTTTAACAAAACGTGCAACGGTATATAGGTAAGAAAAAATCAAGTAAAGAGATAATGAGTTTCTCATAGTGCTGATATATTTTAAAGAGAATTATTCTATTTCTTAGAATTCACAATCAATAAAACATATTTCAAGATATCTAAATCAATGTTATGAAGCTTTAATTGATTTTTTTACGTTTGACAGGACGATTTTATCACCTAATAAGGGCCTTATCAACTTAAGTTATTTATTTATTATTTATTTTAAATTTACGGCTTGAGAGCCTATATAAAAAAACAACAAGTATATAATGATTAAAACTTTGAATTATAAAATAAAAGTAAATTTAAACTAACATAATAATATCAATAATATCAACAATGCAATTTATAACAAACATAATAATAAATAATATCCATAATAATATACTAGGTATACACAATTTAAAAACAAAATACAAAAAAAAATACAAAAAAACCCAGACACAACGATTACTAGATTAACATTACATACATGAGTTAAAATGTTAATGAATTAATTTTATTTTATAATATATATATAATAATAACTTGGTATACCTACACCACTTTTGAGCACAAATAACTGTCGACCGGTTTCGAGAACGATGTTCTCATCTTCAGGATGACTTACGTACTAAATTAAAAATGAAAATATAGACTTAACCTAAACTAAAGATGTGGGAGGAGTCAATTCAAAAGTAGTGGGGCAAGCGATAACCCGGTGTTTAGGAAACGCAAGATATAAATTATTGATTAATATATTTATTATTTTTTTTTTTTTATTATTATTAATTTAATCTATGTTAATTTATTTGATAGGGAATATATTTAGTACAAATAGAAATTTTCAAATTAGAACACAAGAACACTTACGCTGTCTGAAAAATAATAATTTTTCAGAATTCGCTGAACACCTTATAGAATTTAATCATCATTTTGACATTAATACAGGTTTACAGATATTACATACAGGACATTCAAATTTAAAATTAGCTGATTTAGAAATATTAGAAATTAGGAAAAGCATAAACAATAACCAGGATATAATAAACAATCAAATTAATTTTCCTAATAGTCCGCTACTAAATATATTCCCTATCAAATAAATTAACATAGATTAAATTAATAATAATAAAAAAAAAAAAAAAAAATAAATATATTAATCAATAATTTATATCTTGCGTTTCCTAAACACCGGGTTGTCGCTTGCCCCACTACTTTTGAATTGACTCCTCCCACATCTTTAGTTTAGGTTAAGTCTATATTTTCATTTTTAATTTAGTACGTAAGTCATCCTGAAGATGAGAACATCGTTCTCGAAACCGGTCGACAGTTATTTGTGCTCAAAAGTGGTGTATACCAAGTTATTATTATATATATTATAAAATAAAAATTATAATGACGCCACAAAGTTACTTCCTTAAAAATAAAACTGAATTAATTAATTTTATTTATTTAAATACACTTAAGGCTTGAAAGCTTATTTTTATTCATTATATACTTAATGAAAAACAATTTAACAGCTATATTAAATCTTTTAAAAATCATGTATTTGATCAAAATCAACGTTTATAGGGTAAAACATATAATATAAGGCAGGTAAATTACGTACCCTATTAAAAACCAACAAAAATCGAAGAATCAAGGTCTATGAAAATCGTTTACTGTGATACGATATTGCGAAACGTATCAGATTGAACGACTTATTATGAATGACTTTTGAGAAGACACATTATTGAAGATTGGGGATTGATAATGCTGGATCCCACATCCAGCAATGCAGCTGGATCCAGCGCATTTTCTGGCTTGCTGGATCCAGCGGTGCGGATTAGCAAGCATATAATTTTCCACTGAAGGGACGGGAGGCACTGAAGGGACGGGAGACACTGATGGGACGAGAAGCACTAAAGGGATTATTTTTAATTATACAGGCAATACGAGGACTGTCGGGTTCAGCTAGTATTATAATACAACTAACTTGTTTTAGATTATGAGATTATTTTAGTTTTCATTAAAAAATCTGCAAATAGCTGGATCCTCGCTGAATCCAACAATTTTTTTGGCCTCCGCAAATATCCTGCTGAATTGAAAACGATGCTGGATAGCAATCCCTACTTGAGATATGTAAATCATCAACAACAGTATGTTCCGTTCATCGTACAATCTCAATATATTAGAAAGTCCAGCAAGCATAAAAAAACTCACGGCGATAAGTGGAAAATGGACTATTATAATCTTCTTTACCTTGTTTTTTTTTTAATTCAAGAGTATTTTATGGTTTCCGTAAGATAGATATACCTATGAACAAAGATACTTTATTTTCTTGCATGTAAAAATAAATTTTCATTTGAGATTTATTTAATGTACAAATTGATTTCATTTCGGAATTGAAATAATAATAAGCAAATGTTTACAAACTTTACAGCATTTTCTCTCAAGTAGGCGCTGAAATTCGATTTCATCTTCAGTGGAGTGTTCACCTCAGGATTCGGTGGAAACATCGTTTCGTTTGGTACCTATGTACTTACGTATGTACGAATATAAACCATTCTTTGTAATTTAGATTCTTGATGCTATCATAATAATATGATTCTTTCAAAGTTTGCTTGGCAAACATCGCAAAACATATTATGTTTTTTTTTTTAATTTAATTATGACGCAATAACACGACGTACTGATCAAAAAAATCTTAAAGTAAAAAAGTATTAGACATTGAATTATAGATATATTTTCTAACCTAACAAAACTTAAAGATAGTTGCATGTGCTTTCATCACTTTCAGAAACATGGTTATAATTTTTAATAAAACAGTTGAATAAAAACTGATTAACGTGCATCTCATGCAGAAGTTCTTAATTTCTTTATATCCTTTTCTATGTATATGGAAACTCTTTGTCTAAGATGAATGTTGGTGTCAGCTCTCCTCGTCCTCAAATTATAGGCCATTCTGTCCTGTATGTCACCTAAGCCATGACTCTGCAATTGGCTTTCATCTTAGCACGATCCATGAATTCTTTGGTCTCCCTCTGGATGCAAGTCGAGGAATATCCATGGAGATTGCTTGATTTATCATGGAATCTGCGTTCAAGGTGTCCGTACTGTCACAACTGTCTTTCCTCTATCTTACTATGTATATCAGTTTTGCCCAGGCTTCCACGAATGCGTGAACTTTTTATGTTGTCCCGTAAGGAAACTCCAAATGTCCATGTCGGCATACGTAGAAGTTCTTAATTTATTTGAAACATATATTATGTCTCCATATAAATGATCTCGTATCTTTGCATATAATGCTTTCAATTTTATATTTGAAAGAACAGATAAAACCTATTTGTTTCCAATTTCTTTTAATATACTAGGACAAGCGTCGATTCTTCTGATATTTCTTCATATTTAAAGAGAAAATGTCTTCGCAGCTGATTTTCAACACGATAGAAATATTATTCGCGAACGCAGCAGGGTTGATAATTTGATTCAAAATTTTATATCGAAAACGTAATAAAAGTCTTCGACAAAATATGAACCGATTCAATACGATTTCCATACATTATTGGAAATCGTTATTGACTACTAGATTATGGAATACTGTTTCAGTGTGAATGATATTGAAGTATTATTAAAAATGAAAACGCGTCAATAGTAAACGAATATAAAAAATATTATAGGAGATATAGGTAACAACGTATTGAATTATTTTTTTACGTGTAAAAGCAACGTATTCGAATAAATTCAAGTGTTAAAAATTAAAAGTTATAGGAGAACTCATTACAATATCATAGTTCAGAATACTGAATAACATATTTAGCAAATCGTATATCTGGTATGTACGTGAGTAATCTGTGTTACCTCGGATAAAAAAAATATATATTTATATAATTTATTAGATAGCTGACTCCAAAGCAAAAGGTCCTGAGTTTGAATCCCGGTGAAGACACAGTTTTAATTGTGTGTCCTTTTGTTTAATGTGGCAACATGCAATTCGGTGCGTAATTAATTAATATTTCACATATTACCTATATAGTATTATATTCGTTGCCTGAGAATCTACGCAAAAATAAAATAATTATGTAAAACTTACATATATGTCCGCACTTCTGATGGGGCAATACCTTTGAATTGTTGTTGTTGTTGTATTGTATTATTGTTATTCTGTAATGTTTATGTGGATTTAAATAAAAAAAAATGTAAAATAAAAACGTAATCAGAGCTTCTATCAATTTATTTTTATCAGAAAGTGTTGTCTGAATATTTTTATTTTATTTACCAAAGTAAATATGTCGTCTGTTTTGACGATTCTAGGTATAAAGTGTGTGGACGTGGTTGTAAAAGGAATATTGCGCAAATATTATTTTCAGTATAGAATTTTGTTATGACTCAACTGAAGGTTTATATACATAAGTTATTCACAAGATTATAATTATTAACATTATTTGAAGATCAATATGTTTATTTTTTTTAAATAAGGTTAAACTTATCCATAGATCATTTTTTTTTCGTTATTTAAATATGTACATATGTATTTTAAACAATAAATGTTTTTTTTTATTCAAAAACCATTTAGAACAAGCTTTTTTAATGAAAAGATTTTTTTTATCAAATGTTTTATGTGGGTACTTTCATCTACCGGCGTTATAAAATCCACAAAATTATTATTATTTTAAAACGAAATGACAAAATTATTTCCCTACTGAGTATTTTATGAATAATTTGTCGTTTAATGATTCAGATATTGAAAAAAGTCTCATACATTGGCAAGAAAAATAAATCACGTATATCTGTCGTGTATGATTTATGATCAACGTCTATTTTCAAATGACCTCAGTAGAGTAAGCAGTCTGAAAAAAAGGGATATTTTTTAACATTTCCACATCGAAAAATACGAATATTTTAATAATTTTATAAAAAAAATCACATATTCCATGTGAAATAGTTGGATTTTCGAATTTGAATGTTTTCTGAACAATGACAGAAACACATTCAGCATTTTTATGTAAAAAATAAATGATTATTTTTGTAAATTATTTTTTTTGGGAAATTACCTATCATTTACAAAAAACGAGTGGGTTGTGGCCAACACTAAACTCTCCACACCACAAATATTGACAAAGAAATATTTTATTCATTCTAAATTTTACTACCAGGAATATAAATTTTCTAACGATAGTATATTTTCATGTTAAGATAGACAAACTATTAATGCCGTATAGTGAAGAATGCTTATGTTGTATGAAATATTTTAAAAAAAGCAGATAAATTTTGATTTAAAGAACGCGAGAGCATTTTCAAAATTTTGACACGTGATATCATATGAAGATTTTTTTGTTATTTATGGAAAGCTTATCAGTTCTATGTTCAAGCTCTTTACATTATAACATGAAATCAAATTACTGAACGTTTCCATACATAGAAATTTATCTAATTACATTTTTATTCATACTAAATGTTACTATCAGGAATATAAATTTTCTTCCGATAGTATATTTTTATGTTAAGATAGACAAACTATTAATGCAGTATAGTGAAGAATGCTTATGTTGTATGAAATATTTTTAAAAAAGCACATAAATTTTGTTTTAAAGAACGCAAGAGTATTTTCCAAATTTTGACAGGTGATATCATATGAAGAATTTTTTTGTTATTTATGGAAAGCTAATCAGTTCTATGTTCAAGCTCTTTACATTATAACATGAAATCAAATTACTGAACTTTTCCATACATAGAAATTTATCTAATTACATTTTTATTCATACTAAATGTTACTACCAGGAATATAAATTTTCTTCC
The DNA here is from genome assembly GCA_963576475.1 of Molanna angustata. Classification (NCBI taxonomy): domain Eukaryota; kingdom Metazoa; phylum Arthropoda; class Insecta; order Trichoptera; family Molannidae; genus Molanna; species Molanna angustata. The sequence goes on from OY754968.1 coordinate 15,438,272, forward strand.
GATAGTATATTTTTATGTTAAGATAAACAAACTATTAATGCAGTATAGTGAAGAATGCTTATGTTGTATGAAATATTTTAAAAAAAGCAGATAAATTTTGATTTAAAGAACGCGAGAGCATTTTCAAAATTTTGACACGTGATATCATATGAAGATTTTTTTGTTATTTATGGAAAGCTAATCAGTTCTATGTTCAAGCTCTTTACATTATAACATGAAATCAAATTACTGAACGTTTCCATACATAGAAATTTATCTAATTACATTTTTATTCATACTAAATGTTACTATCAGGAATATAAATTTTCTTCCGATAGTATATTTTTATGATAAGATAGACAAACTTTTAATGCAGTATGGTGTAGAATGCTTATGTTGTATGAAATATTTTAAAAAAAGTAGATAAATTTTGTTTTAAAGAACGCAAGAGCATTTTCCAAATTTTGACAGGTGATATCATATGAAGAATTTTTTTGTTATTTATGGAAAGCTAATCAGTTCTATTTTCAAGCTCTTTACATTATAACATGAAATCAAATTACTGAACGTTTCCATACATAGAAATTTATCTAATTACATTTTTATTCATACTAAATGTTACTATCAGGAATATAAATTTTCTTCCGATAGTATATTTTTATGTTAAGATAAACAAACTATTAATGCAGTATAGTGAAGAATGCTTATGTTGTATGAAATATTTTAAAAAAAGCAGATAAATTTTGTTTTAAAGAACGCAAGAGCATTTTCAAAATTTTGACACGTGATATTATATGAAGAATTTTTTTGTTATTTATGGAAAGCTAATCAGTTCTATGTTCAAGCTCTTTACATAATAACATGAAATCAAATTACTGAACGTTTCCATACATAGAAATTTATCTAATTACATTTTTATTCATACTAAATGTTACTATCAGGAATATAAATTTTCTTCCGATAGTATATTTTTATGTTAAGATAGACAAACTATTAATGCAGTATAGGGAAGAATGCTTATGTTGTATGAAATATTTTAAAAAAAGCAGATAAATTTTGTTCTAAATAACGCGAGAGCATTTTCCAAATTTTGACAGGTGATATCATATGAAGATTTTTTTTGTTATTTATGGAAAGCTATTCAGTTCTATGTTCAAGCTCTTAACATTATAACATGAAATCAAATTACTGAACTTTTCCATACATAGAAATTTATCTAATTACATTTTTATTCATACTTAATGTTACTATCAGGAATGTAAATTTTCTTCCGATAGTATATTTTTATGTTAAGATAAACAAACTATTAATGCAGTATAGTGAAGAATGCTTATGTTGTATGAAATATTTTAAAAAAAGCAGATAAATTTTGTTCTAAAGAACGCGAGAGCATTTTCCAAATTTTGACAGGTGATATCATATGAAGATTTTTTTTGTTGTTTATGGAAAGCTAATCAGTTCTATGTTCAAGCTTTTTACATTATAACATGAAATCAAATTACTGAACTTTTCCATACATAGAAATTTATCTAATTACATTTTTATTCATACTAAACGTTACTATCAGGAATATAAATTTTCTTCCGATAATATATTGTTATGTTAAGATAAACAAACTATTAATGCAGTATAGTGAAGACTGCTTATGTTGTATGAAATATTTTAAAAAAAGCAGATAAATTTTGTTTCAAAGAGCGTTAGAGCATTTTGACAATGTTGACACGTGATATCATATGAAGAAATTTTATGATATCTATGAAAAGCTAATCAGTTCTAAGTTCAAGCTATTAATATTCTTATATCAATATGAAATCAATGAACTGAACATTGCCAAATATAAAAAAATTCTCTTGTTACATATAAGTTTCATACAAATATCCATTAAATAAAATATAATTTTTGAAACCGTTGAATATTTTTCTTTTAACATTGACCAACTTTGAATACAATTTTATGAAGATTTTTGGTGTTGTATAAATAGTTGAAACCAAATTAAAATATCTCTAATTTCCAGGTCGTGAGAGCATTTTTTCAGTTTTAATAGATGAAATCATAAAGAAACATTGGGAAAAAATGAACCGTTGTCTATGGAAAACTAATCAGCTCTAAGTTTATGGACTTTACACATGTGATATCAATATGAAGTCAATCGGACTTATAGTTTGGGCTGCAGAGAGGACACAAAAAAAAAACAACGTAAATGATGAATTCATAGAGAAGAAATCAAAAGTTGTCTATGGAAAACTAATCAGCTCTAGGTCTTTGCACTTTACACATATGATGTTAATATGAAGTCGATCAGACTTATAGTTTGGGCTGTAGAGAGGACACAAAAAAGATAAATGCTACGGCGTACGGCGTACGGCGTATACGCCATACACACAAACACATCACGACGAAACTCATAGTGTGCATTCTCTACATGATACCCATTGAGAAATTGATGTAAAAAAAATACGCTTAAATTTTGCGAAATCATGACTCTCCCCTATTCCATAGTGTGGAGAGTAAAAATATTTTTTGACTCCGATTTCCAATTAAAACTACAAACTACTGAATATATTTATTTCATTTATTTATATTGGTGGGATTTCTCAGAATTGTCATTTGGAAAAATCAACACATGAGAATTGAAAGCAAAATTAAAATATGCAAGACATAGTATAAGATCATTAATGACTTACGCTGCCGAAGCAACACTGGACACGACTATAAACCTGGGGGGGCAAGTCTGGTGCAACCGGCGAAATCAAAACCTTCGTGATTACCCATATCATGGATATAATAATCATATGGAGTCTCATGACATCTAATGATATTATATAACTCCATATAATAATTACATCCACGATATATTATGGGTAATCGTAAGGGTTTTGATTTCGCCGATTGGACCAGTCTTGCCCTTCAGAGCTTCAGAGTTATGTATTCTACCACAGGGAAGACGCACGGACTTTACACGGACGAGGTTTTCAACGGGGTTCAATTTTTCAACAGGTTTTTCAACGCAGTGGGAAAAAAATATAACGTATTCTATTTTTCAACGCCTTTTTAATATATTTTTGTAAAACAGAAATCTGTAAAATTATACGTTGCCGTTTGTGTTGTGTTAACTTTGACGTTCGCAATTTCTTCACCATCAGAACATCGTTGTCTCCAAAGACCGCCAAAAGGATGGAGGGAAAGCTGGACGTCCACCACCTAGGAGTAACTTTCGGAGAAAAAACAGATCTACGATGATCTACAAAAAGAAGCAGAAGAAGATTGTTGGGATGGTTTGTAGAAATATTTGATTACTGAGATGCTTAAAAAACTATTTACTCATATTGTTGTAGTTTTCATACCCGAATTATTTGATATATTTTGGTATATTTTTGGTCGAGTAACTTTCATCCCAACATTTCTTAAGACTATTTTTTTTGCATAGAATTAATATTTCCTCGATAAAACTTGAACGTGGATATTCATACACATTCCTTCAAGAAAATGGCATTCCTCAAAAAGGACATGAGATATAATATTGTGTATTCGGATACTTGTTATAGGCATATTATGTAATTAGTTGATATGTCAATATTCAATAAGAAATTGTTTGATTTTCAGATTATCAGTTAAATGGACTTGAATTTCGTATATAGTTTAACACAATTACATGGATTTACATAATTTAAAATTTATTACCCTTGATAAAATACTGATAAATAATTCTGTCTTGTGAAACGAACTACATTAGGCATTTCATCACTACGTATGTAAAACGATCAATCTCCAAACAACCTACACGGATTAAGAATTAGTCCTGACACAATAAGCACACGATTTTTATAGGAATTAGGTTTTTATAGTTAAAGATAAATTTTGCGTAGGTTTACTTATTCAACTGAACTAGGGTTCAAATATTTTTATTAATAAGGTTTTAGCTAAACGTGGAATATGAATTTAAACCGCGTTCAATTGAACCTTGATTCAACCATAATTCAAGATTTTTTCATAAATAACACTCTTAGGGATTGTCAACTTTTGAAAAATAATTAATGTAGGTAGGTACACATACTTATAGTGGAGAGTTTAATGTTAACCACAACCTACTCATTGTACAAATTAATAATTTAATTATGTACCAAGCTTTAAATGTTTTTCCAAAGACATGATTGCACTGATATCGATTAGTTTTCTAATACTAAGGAAATAACGAATCAAGGGCCAATTATCTCAATCAATAGTTGGTAGGTATTGCCTAGATACTTGAACCGTTCATCTCTACTATTTTTCTATTTCAATATTTTTATACCTATTTTTCCTTAATATTATTTTCTGACTACCATGTGGGTAAATATTGATTTCAGTCCACTTTACCCAACAATTGTTTAGTAATATCTCCATCGAACCTTAGAAATAATAAATGACTATTGTTGAAAACTAGATATCAAGGGATTAATATTTTCTGATACACACAAATTGAAAATGAATTCATTGGTAACATTTTTTAACAAACATGTAGGTATATAAAAAAATTCCTCTGTTAAACAGAATTCTATAAAGTGATAAACATGATTTAAATGAAATTAGCAGATATTCAATTACTTTCATTTCATATTTTATATTTTTATCTTATTTGCGTTTAAACTATTAAATTGAACATTTTTAAACAATAACACATACCAACATCTACTCACAAGTACATTACAATATGTACAAGTACTCCTATTGTCGACCGTCGTGATAAAGTTGGTAAGCCGTTTAGCTTCTGTGTGGGCGTCCTGGGTTCGATCCCCAGCAGAGGAGAGATCTATAAAATATTTCAATGCCAGCGATTGTCAGATTTACGTCATCGTATAAAGGCAGATTTTTTTCTGTAAAAGGATACCACAGCAGGTAACAAAGATTGTATAGTAAGTATAAACCATGAGCAGTGGTGGATTTCGGAGATAACAGCCTTCAAAGTTTTGAAAATTGCTATTTCAACACGTATGAAGCGTTATAGTACTAAGCGTGATTTTTGGTTGGTGGAAACCTCCCGACAGAAACCATTAAAGTTAAAAATTAATTATTATGTTTCTCTTTCACTATTTACTATTATTTTTATTAAATTATTTTTTAACAAAGTAAATATTTTATGTAAAGTGAGAAATTATGGTTTATTTATGAATCTGAAGAAGCCTAGATGTTGAGTTTACATTTTTTTAATAAATCTGAGGGCACACTAATAAGACATGGATTTAATAAATTATACTTGGATAAAGTAAATACATACCTCCATATATAAATTATTTAACTTTGAAGTCTTTTCAGAGAATTCGTTACATGTTATTATTTTATTCCGAAAATTAATTTATTCGGTGAAATATAAAATGTTGTTCGTAATTAAAATAATATCAAAATATCAAATCATAATAAACCGAAATGTTAAATTAATCAATTTTAAACTTTTCATATACAAATTAAAAACATACCTACTTACACCTACCTACATAAATCCCCGCGGAAATAAAATATGAATTAAGTAGGTACCTACATACATAGAATCTAAACCAATTCGAGTTTTGTCATTATAGGTATTGTTTATTTTTTGTATAAAACATTGATACAATACAATTTAAATTAATGCGGTTCTGGTGTAGGCAGAGAGAACCGAAAGCTAGATTTTTCTATCTTGGTACACATTCCTCGCCTCTTCAATATTTATACATCGTCTCATATTTGTTCGTCTGTTGTTGACGCTTCTTTCATTTCCGTCTTTCAGAACATTGTTCACATGACATATTATTTATTTATTTTACATTACTTCCTTGTGTCCTCATTTCTGACCCCGTCATACATCGTTCTATTACAGATTCTTCTCAATAATCACATTTCTGCATTTATTCTGCTTTCGTGCGAATTCTGCCATGTCCAGGTTTAACTTGTCAAGGTAATATAAAAATTATTATTGTATAATTTTTTCTTGTTTGCTTTTGTATTGTATAAAATAAATAAAATTAAAATAAAATAAAAAAGAATAACATCAGTAGTTTATTTTAACTTTATTATCCCACCTTTTTTTGTATACCTATATATAACCTCTCGGGCAACTAATAGGTAGGTACTACCTACATGTGTAAAAAAATAATTTAGCATGCACCCAATGACAAGTTGCCACATTCTGGAGATTTACGATATTTATCGTCTCACAGATCCAGACTAAAAACACAATTACAAACTGTGTCTCCCCCGGCAATCGAACCCGGGACCTTTGGATAAGCAGCCAGATACCTAACCAACTGAGCCATGAAGGTCGACGACATCTTTGATTTCATGTTACATTTACTCACTGCTAGTAACAAAACAATGAATTATTCCTGTCTAATGTGGCTCCTGAAAAAGTTTCTAGACATACAAAATATGTTCACGGATCTGATCCTTTCCAAATTATTATTTGTGGTAAGGCATCGGTACAATTGCGAATTCTGAGCGGCGTTATAACTTTTTAGTCTAAAACGAACTTTGAGGTGTGCCATATTCGTCTGTTTCGTATGTTTTATTTTATTTTTATTTTTTTTATTTTTCATTTGTTTGGAAACTTAACAGCTATACATTTATAATACTTAATTTCAAATGAGAATACAAAATAAATAGCCAATTATAAAGTTTCACATATTTAAATTATTATACATTATTAATGTTGGGTAGTCATTGTAAGATGGTGAGTGTATGTGGGGGAAAGGGAAGGATAATGGATATAGGAAAGCGTTGATAAGGAAGGGATGAATGTTTAAGGAAAGTAGGTTTGATTTTTAACCAGTAATATTACCAATAACTGCGCGTAATTGGCGTTTCATCGATGTCTGTGTGGAGTTAAATATATCAGGTTGGGGGTCAAGACTATTGTAATAATTTAAGCATCTGTTGACATAATTATTCTGTGCGTAATTTGTTCTGCAGTATGGTGTATAGAAAAGGTGATTTTGGCGTGTTGTTTTCATGGGGCAGTTGAAAGAAATTTTTTGGAGTAGGTAAGAGCTGTCTACAAGGTTATTAAGTATTTTATAAAGCAGATAGACATCGGATATCTTTCTTCTTTTTTCAAGTGATATAAACCCATGTAATTTTAAAGATTGGTCATAATCATGGCGGTAAATTTTTTTTCTAAAATTAAGCGTTTTAACAAACCTTCTCTGAATCCTCTCAATTCTATCGATGTGAATATTGTAACTAGGGCTCCATACGGTTGATGCAAACTCCAAATGACTTCTAACGAAGGCATTAAATAGGAGAACTAGCGAGGTTGTTTCTTTGAAGGATTTGGTTATTCTTTGTATGAAACCCAAGTTTCTGTAGCTTTTATTTACGACAGAATCAATATGAGGAATAAATGATAGTTTGTTATCAAGGATAACGCCTAGGTCTCTCGCTTCGAGTTTTTGCGACAATATATTATTATTAATAGTGTAGTGAAATTTAATTACATTTCTGCTTCTACTGAAACTCATTGAGAAACATTTATTTATATTTATATATAATTGATTTTTTTCACAGTAGCGAAAAAGGTTATTTAAATCCTGTTGTAGCAGTGAGCAGTCATGTGTAGATGAGATTTGTTTATATAATTTACTGTCGTCGGCAAAAAGAATTATTTCAGAGGTAGCTATGCATTGTGTTATGTCGTTAATGTAGATCAGGAAAAGCAAGGGACCCAGGTGAGAACCCTGCGGTACTCCGGAGGGAATTGGAACAAAACACGATTGGAAACCTTTGGCGGCTACTGCTTGTGATCTATTTGTTATATAGGACTTTATCCATCTGTACAGATCGCCACGTATGCCAAAGTTCCATAATTTAAAACACAGAATATTGTGGTTAATTTTGTCGAACGCTTTGGCAAAATCTAGGTATATTGTATCTAACTGGTTATTTTCGAGTAAGGCAGAAAATGAATGGTCGGTAAATTCTAATAAATTGGTTTCCACTGATCTTTTACTAAGGAATCCATGTTGTTTAATAGTTAAAGATGTTCTTATTTCAGGATTAATTTGATCTATAATGATTTTTTCAAATAATTTACTGAAAATACACAATTTCGAGATTGGTCTATAATTTTCGATGTTTGAATTGTCTCCAGTTTTGTGTATTGGTGTTATAAGGGCTTTTTTCCACATACTTGGGAAATGACCCTCATTAAGGGATCTTTGGAAAATTAAGTATAATGGATGACATAATTCATTGGCACATTGTTTTATTAAATGGGCTGGAATGTTATCGTAACCAGCTCCTTTGCTAGTATCAATTTTTGTGAGATAGTTATATACCAGAATAGGATTGATAGTGACTTTGTGTAAGAATACTTGTGAGTTAGAATCTGGGATATCCATTGCAGGTGGTTGTTCAGAACTGTCAACAAATACAGAAGCAAAATATTCATTGAATTTACTACAAATAGTTGGACCATCATTTGCAGTAGATTGATTATAATGCATGGTGAGAGGTAAGTTATTTAATGGACGTTTTGATTTAACATATGACCAAATATTCTTTGGATTGGATTTGAGTGAGTTTTCTATTTTAGCGACGTACAAATTGAAACAGGATCTTGTGAGGTTTTTTTGACGTGATCGCAATAGGGCAAAACTATCGTAATCTCTGGGGTTAGAAAATTTTTTCCATTTCGTATGATATTTGGTTTTCTCTTTTATTATTTTGATTAAGGGTCTGCTATACCAAGCAGGATAATTTTTGCTGGCTGAAGCATATTTTTTAGGAACAAATTCTACGATTAATGCATTGAGCTTATCATATAAGAGAGATAATGAATCTTCTAAATTTAGGTTATTGAAGTGAGTAGTCCAATCTATATCAGAAAGTCTATGCTTGATGTTTATATAGTCAGCTTTGTGGAATAAAAATATTTCACGTGAATTTGGGTTCATGTACTTGATAGTTGCCATATTAATATTTATAATTAGGGATTTGTGATGCGAATCTTCTGGTACAAGAGGAGAGTCACATTCAATGACGGAAACATTCTGTGAGTTAGATATTACCAATTCCAAAATTCTACCCATTGAATTATGGTGCGTGTTAATTTGATAAGTTTCAGTGAGTGAAAGGAAATCAAGAAGTAGCGTGCTAGCTGGTGTAGTAGAATTTATTTGTAGGATGGGGACAGAATTGATATCAAGAGACCAATTTAACTGAGGTAAGTTGTAATCTCCAGTTAGTATGAAAATGTCATCAGGGAAGTTATTTATTAGGTTACTAGCATTGTCTAAGTGATATTGCATATTGTCAAAGTAATTTACACCCTGTGGGTGATAACTGCAACAAATGTTGACCTTAAGAGATGGATTTACATTTAATGATACCCATATGTCTTCAGCGTGAGATATCCATGTTAATTGTTGTTTCGGATTGAGTTCATTCCTAACTGCAATAAGAACTCCGCCTCCTAGTTTTTGATTAACTATTTCATACTCACGATCTCTACGGAATACAACGTATCTTGAGTCAAAGAGTTCCGAGCTATTGATGCTCTCCAAGAGCCATGTTTCTGTGAGGCAGATGATATCGAAGTCGTTACTTAGACAGTTGATTAAGAATGTTTCTGTTTTGCTTCTAAGTCCACGTACGTTTTGTAGATAAATATTTAACCCCATTGAAGAACATAGACGATAGTAACTTTGTAAAATATTGTAAATTTCTTTGTTTTAAATTGATTGTTAATAGTTAAGGGTACGACGAAGCGCAGTAAATGGCAATATACGGGATAGTGTAGAGGAGAGGATAGGAAAGTATAAGGGATGGTGTGTTTTAAAATATCTATTGGATTTGGTGATAGTGTAACGTTGTTCGATTGCAGAATTTTCATTTTATTTTGAGTAGGTCTTCTTCTTGACTGATTATCGTAACCGGTGACATCTCGTTCCTGCGTATATAGATTCGACAATTTTTTATCCAGCAGAATTGGTATTCCTTCTCTTTGCATATAATTTTGGTTTTGTAAAAAAGGTATTTGTTATTCACGGTAAGATGTTCATTAAGATATATAGATTTTGGTTCTCCTTGGATTCCGATATCGCTCGTCCGTAAACCTTTGTTTTTACGCATGGCTGATAGTAATACATCTTTGGTGTGACGATTGCGAAATTTCACTATGATATTTTTTGGTTTATCCATAGGTTTTGTTCGTGACGATATTCTAGAGCAGTAATCGATGTCTTGTTTAGATATTTGCACGTTCAATTTATGCCCTATGTTAGTAACAATGTCTTCTACGACTTCAGATCTATTTTCTGGTAATCCAACAATTTCAATATTGTTAAGTCTGTCCCATTGTTCTTTTTCATTGAGCTGTTTTTTGATATTAATGACTTCTAGTTCCAAGGTTTCGATCTTATTGTCAAAAATATTAACTTTTCTTTCAATTTCATCAAATTTTTTATTAAAAAAAGACATACTTGTTTTAAAAGATTCAAATTCTAAGCGCATGGCAGTCATATCCTTTTTGATTTCTTTAAATGAAACTAATTCTTCACGTATGAGTTTTATTTCGTATAATACTGATGTTAGCGGGTCTCTTGGCGATGGCTGGGGCACTAAAGTGCTTGTATCTTGCATTAATTCTTTTTTTGTACCAGTCTTACATTTGATACACATCCAGTTTGTGCGATTTGTTTTACTCATTTTCCTGAAATTGCTTTCAACAATTCCCACACAGTTGAAGTGTAAATCATCTTTACACGTTGAAGTAACATAAAAATATTTTCAGAAGGTCTATACAGCATTTGAGTTTACTATGTCATAAAAGTACATTTAGTCTGAGGTAAGTACTTCGTCTTATTTGAAAAGTCTCCAATCTATGTTTGTAGTAATTACCGATTCTTTACTTAGGTAATATGTGTTGAAAACTATTGTAGCGTTATCAATTTAAATAATGAATACGCTACTTCTTAATTTAATACGTCCATTTCTTAGTTCAAAGCATTCGTATTCCCCGCTAAATCTTTCAATTCATTTTATGTCATATTATTTCCTTTCGGTCGCTAAGAGATGGCAGTACCTACCTCTCTGCGGTGGCCGTCGGCCCTTTTTGGTATTATTTTTTCCCCGCGCGTTAGAAGTTTCTAGAACAATCTGTCAACCATCTTGCATCTGGTAAATTTCTCTTTCAACGGCTCGTCCGTTGCTCCGCAAAGTAAACATGTTAATATCCGAATATATTGGCCTACGGCCACGGAGTGATTTGTTATTTATACAATAGTGACTAATCCTTGTGATAAGTGATACGTAGGCCTTCTTCAGTGAGTTTTACGTGTGTAATTGAGAAATGTAACCTCTGTGCATATCCCGCCTAACGGTTTCTAACCGACAATATATTTGTGAGATAATAAAAACGAACAATAACATCGTAATTACACAATGAGTGAAATTCCTGGACAGACCTTCAAATGTATTTATTGAAGACGTCACTCTCTATTTCCAATTCAAGTGCAACCTAACCTAACCGCACGTTAGTCGTCAATCTCGCCATGCTACGTATCAAAAATCCCTTTCAACATGCCTGTCATACTCTTAAATGTACACGTGTGTCTACAGTCTGTGTATTAACATTCCATAAGCAATTCAAAGTCGAATATACCAGACCAGTGATGTATATTTCTAGTTGCCAACCTAGGCTCCGAACTTTATTTACCTTCAGTTTGAATATAATGAAGACCCTTCAAGGTACCGAACCTACCCATTGGAATAGTGCGCCCACATTTTCGATTCACTATATCCACGCAACCACTGCTCGCTGGAAGCTGTTCTTTCTGGATTACCTTCACCTGTACGAGGTCTAAGCGGATGTTTGTGAGACAACCTCCACCGGCATCGTTTCTCCGACTCTTCGAGATCCCCCAACCAATCATGATAGCTGAATTTCTTCTACCCCCGATGTCCGCTACTCTACAACGAATGTCCCCTTCGCCGACAGCCGTCACCCCCTCTGTAATACCTGGAAATAGGAAGTTTCTCCCCATCGCATACTCTTCAAAAATGGTCAGATCTTTTATCTTTAACTGTTATTTTCTTCGTGAACTAATTATACCAAAGGTCAACTCTCGTAGTAATTTGAATTTTCTTTTATAAAGTCCGCCTGTGTAAATTCATTGTATTTTGAATCATAAGTTGAATAATTTAAATGTCTAAATGTCATTCATTCCTTCAGGCCTACTAACTGTCTATGTCGATTATAATTGTACAAAGATTCACTAGCATCATGTGTTGTATTACCTACTTTGAATTTAATATTTGGTAAGATTTCTATGTTCCTGTCAAAATCTAATTTCTGCTCATTCATTCATGTCTACTATGTAGGTGTGCCCATGTCTATGGACACAGCCAAGGATGTACTTGGACAAATCATAATATTATTAATGTAATGTATTTAACATTTGCAATGACTCTGTCTAGATTTAACTTGTTGAGTTCATTCATTCATGCATACCACTTTGGTACGCCGTTCAATTTACAATTAAAGGTTTAGACCATTTGTCACACCTCTGATATTAATTTGATCATTTGATAAATTGCTTACCTTTGAACATATTCATTCATCCATACCTACTTACAGCGAGCTACCAATTACAATTTAGAACTTGCAATAATTTACAAATTGTGGCTGACCAATTCAGATACTTATAATGTGAACTGTGATCTGTCTCTTGGCTTGATTATTTTACAGATTGTCCTGTCATATTACCTTAAATGTTTTATGTAACTTTGAGTATTCATAACTGTATATTATGTTTTATCTTTCAATATATGCAATTCAAATGACACTGGTGACTTCTGATTGATCCCGATATTTGTGTACCCACATATTACAAACCTTGATGATGAGAGCAACTGTTCAAACCTGAGCTACCGGACTTCCTAGTCTCTTTGGATTAGATTAAGTTAACATCTAAATTAAACTCTTAATAACATAGGAAGGAATCTCCTTCACGTTACACTATGGTAATATAAGAGTGGAAGCACTATTCAAAACCGGTGCCTCACAGCTAACTAAAACAACAAACTATTGCATATTTGACTTTATTTGTGAGATTTAGTAGTGTTAGTATTAATTGACATTTTCTTGCATCGTATTCAAGTTGCTGGTTTTTTGACAAATCATATGTTTTTGTAATTAACATTTGTTAAGCTGGCTTTTTACTAAAGCAAATAGTCGTTTTTATAGTATCCTCACAGGTGTTAATTATTTAATTGTTCCAAAATAAAATAGAGGATACAAATAAACAAGGTGAACTTTAAAAGTAGTCTTTATGAAATTTTCACGTATCCATGACCCACTTCAATAAAGAGGGTACTGACTTATCATTAAGTCCAGTCACGATTTTTATATTATGCCAAATTGTTCTTTCCCTAAGCCTAAATAAGATTTTTTCGAAAAGGTACCTATATACCTACATTCTAACATTTTATATAACGACTTTTGTAGAAACTGGACATTTTCATTTCATTTTCAACGATATGTATGGAAACATTGTACCTGTATACCTACATAATAATCAACAGAATCCCAATCATTTTTAAAGCTTTGAACTTGAGCAAAAGCCTGTGACCGTCTGACGACTTACGTAATAGTAAGGCTGTTTTTTTTCTTTGTAAGGATTCCACAACAGGTATCAACGATTGGATAAAATGAACCCTAAGTAGAAACCGGTGGCTTTCACAGACAATAGCTTTCAAATTGTGGAAAATTGATTTTTTCAATGTCAGTTATAGTATGAAGTGGTACATTGTAAAGCATGATTTAGAATTAGAAATCACGCCATACATTTACAGACATTTTGGTATGTGGACACCCCCTGACCTTTCAAGATTTATAAATTGTTATTGTACTTAGATTTTGTGATATACACGTTGCGTTCACAGGCGTTGTGAACATTACTGTGTCCGGACTTGTCAAATTTTCACCGTTGAACTTCAAAAGTCCATCAACCAATATGTATGTAAATGTGTATGACGTGATAAATTATTTTCCAGAAAAAAACAGCAGCAGGGAAATGAGGGAAATTAGAAATTGTTATTGGGTGCATGTTCTATTAATATTTGACATAGTACCTATCTGTTATAAAATAAAGAAAAAAATATCTTATTGTATTATCAACATTAGTTGTATCCGCATTTTGACATTTTAAATTGATATTTATACAGTAATTTTTGAATTGTAATTTTAATTTTTGAAATCTTTGCATAGTCCATAAACAAATTTATGCTTATAAATGGGCAGCTACCTCATATAATTTATCTAAATATAAATACCAAATATTTTTAATCAACTCTCTTCAAAGTTAGTGATAAACTATCTATTTTTTTATTAAAAACTAGCTAAAACATGTATGGTTTGTTTGTATCCATAAAAATATGGTATTGCAAAATATTATACACAAGGGGTTTATTGGTTTATATTCGTACAGATGTTTCTGGTTTTACATACATAAAATTCTTTCCCGAGAAATTACGCGCTCTGTTTTTTGTGGAAATCTCATCAAATATTACCTTCCCTTATTTGTCTTGTTTGTTCATAAAGCGGTGAGCTGTATTTTATAATAAATTTTTACGCCAAACAGATGGTCCCTCCTATTCTAAATATTATTGACTGAGTCATAATTAAAATATATAACAAACAGTTATAATATTCATCATTTGAAGCGTTTGTATGATCTCTGAAAACAAATGTAAATTGAAAACAAAAATTATTTAACTTTGTTTATATAGAGAAAATATAATAGAAAAGAATATTATTTATCTTTGTTAATATACTGTTGAAGACTTCAAATACCTGGGTTCCACAATCAAAAATGATAATGAGGACACAACAGAAATAAAAAACAGTATAACAACAGGTAACCGAGCATTATTTTCTCTTCTGCCGGTATTCAAATCAAGAAGTGGTCATAGGAAAACAAAAATCACACTGAACAAGACAATTATTAGATCAGTTGTGACATATGGATGTGAAACATGGACACTTACAGCCAAATCTGGTGAAATGCTGGACACGTTAGAGAAACGAGTGCCTGGAGGATAAGATATATTAATGAGCTGTATCTACTAGACTCCCAGGCTCTCTGTGCATGTCAGATTGAGCAGATTGAGATGGGCCGAACATGTACAGAGAATGCCACCACAGCGAATACCAAAGAAAGTCCTGTGTGGACATTCAGGTGGAAGAAGAAAGGTTGAAAGACCGCGGCTGCGATGGGATGACGAAGTTGGAAGGGATGCTTCCCAACTATTGCATGTGCCGGGCAGTTGGGAGAGTTGCTGCAGACGATAGAAGAAGCTGGAGTCGAAGACTGATGGAGGCCAAGGCTTGATATGGGCTGTAGCGCCATTGAAGAAGAAGAATATAGCTAAAAAAATGTTAAAAATGAACCTGCCACAAAGTTATTAATTCAATATTTGAGATTATGAAAAGAATATCGTTTTGAATGTTTAAAAATATTATCAAATCAAACAATAAACATTTATTTGTAAATGCAGGAGCAATTTGAAATATGTTTCAAAATATTATGCTTTTGCTTGCTTTTTTCTGTTATCAACCAAATTTTGAAAACTTCTGTTACAAGTTGGATGGTGGCAGAGCGGTTTGCACGCTGGGTAAGTAATCCAGTGGCCGTGAGCTAGAATCCTTCCACGACCGATTTCTTTCTATATCACAAGCATATGCTTAATTTAGGGAATGTATTATATACTTGTTACAAAGACATATTCATCCTCTAATTAAAAACCTATTACTACTAGAGAAAAATAAAAAACTTTTGACATCTACATTAAATCTTCTCTTGTGGGCATTAACATCCATTGTTCTGAATTACTCAATATTCAATAAAAGTATTGGTTAAGATACTTTGATTTTATAAAATTAATCAAAATTGATCATTTGACGGCATTAACCAAAAGTGATCAATTCTATGAAATCAAAATAGTTTAACTATACTTTAACTTTAATCTTTGTTTGAAAAACACAGCTAAAGCATCTTACAAAATCACGAAGAAAAAAATAATTTTATCAAAACTTAGTTAGTACTTTGTTACAAAATTTAATGCAAATGTCTGAATAGAGAGGAAGCAGGAATATATATTTATAGGAGAACATAATACGCAAGAAAATATTATATTTGAAACATTAAAATCTGTCTTTAATTTGAAATGCTATCATAAAAAATATTCGATTGTAAGTAGGAATTTTTCTTCTTCTTTGGCTGGTCCTATTCCCAGTTCATCTGCGGTCGGCCCTCCTGGTACGCAGTCTCCACGTCTTTCTGTCATGTGTCATCTCACTGGTCAGCTGGTCCTTCCTCAGCTCTCTTTCAATGTTCGTGCTGTATCCGATAGTGCAAAAATAGCCTTCCAAAAGATTTCACGTCTTGCTCGAGCTAGTTGGGGCCTTAAATTTCCAGTAGCAAGACTGTTTTACAACGCTACCTTTCTGAGTATTATGTGTTATGCCGCTCCTTGTTGGGCTCATCGTTGTGAAACCCAATACATTAGACGTCTGCTGCTTTCTGGACAGCGCTTCGCTCTAATAGCTTTAGCAAAGGCTTACAGAACCTGCGCTACCGACACACTTTCTATTCTCACAGGTATGGCTCCCCTTGATCTGGAAACACAGCGACGAGCTTCAATTCACAACCTGTATAGAGGTCGAAGCTCAATTTTGGGTGGTGTTTCTCTCCCACCTGTAAATTTACCCACAGTTCGTGGAGAGATTGAGAACTTGGCCCGGAGTTCTCTTTTAGATGCTTGGCAACGTCGCTGGTCTTCTTCTTCCGTGGGCAGACTGACATTTTTATTTCTTCCTGATGTGAGGACTCGAATTTTTTCCTCGTGGATTGTTCCCGATTATTGGACCACGCAATTCCTTACTGGACACGGCAGTTTCAAAAGTTATCTCTTTCGTTTTCACTTATCCGATTCGTCCTCATGTCAGCTTTGTGATAACCCTGAACAGACTTCTGAGCATATCCTATGGGAATGCACTAACTTCTCCGTGTCAACATTCCGACGAGAACTCTACGACGATGTCCGAGGGAATTTCTTTGGACCCATTGGACATGCGGACCTTGTAGCCACGAAGAGCAACTTTAGGGCTTTCAAGACTTTCTGTCTTAAATTCGGTGCACTATTATCTTCACTATCACTGAGCAGTGAGCCAGTTGTTTCAACATGATTAGCTCTCTTTGGCACATTAAGTGCAGTGTCTGCAAGGTTTTAGAGTTCTCCGGACTCTTCGTATGTTCTTTATGTGTTCTTTCAGAGTTTTGCAAGGGGCCGTTATTAGTCCCCATAAGCAGAACGGGTGGTGGTGGGGGAAGAACAATCGTCCACCAGGTGGCCTGTGGACGGCCTCTAGCTCTGGCTGGTGTGGGAATATTTAGGGCCACCCTGACCACGTGATCGTCTCCCCCTTTCTATTTACAACCCCAAACCATCGGAGTCTGTTTTCTTTCATTTTCTCCGGGATGGGCGCGACCCCAAAGCTACCACGAATATATTCATTTCTAATTTTGTCCATTTTAGTGACCCCCGCGGACCATCTTAGTATTTTCATTTCGGTTGTATGCAGTTAATGTTCGTGCTTTTTCTTTGTAGTCCAGCGGCCTTACTCTCCACTGCAAATCTGATTCCAATACGATCCGATTCGCAAAGAACCTACCTTTGTAACGGAGAATGAACGCGGTAGGTAGGTATATTCCAACTGTCGATTCGTTCATGAGAATTCAATTCTTTTAATGAATCGACATTATCCAACTGTCGATTCGTTCATGAGAATTCAATTCTCTGAATGAATCGACATTATTAAGCCAAGATGCGTGTACGAAGGAAAATTTTGTATGGCGTAGTGGACTTTTTGCATGCTAATAACACCAACTAGAGGCCGCGCAGCATATATGTTCCCATACATGGATTTACTCAGAATTCGGAGTAGAACATTTTATGTGAGTTTTGTGTGTGTGTCTGTGTGTGTGTGTGTGTCTGTGTGTGTCCCCCCCCCCCTTATTACTTTTGATCCGCTCAATTTACAAAGCCATACAAATATTTTTCCATATATCTCAGAAACCATAAAAGCTAGAACTGAAAATTGGTATAAATATAGACAAATACAAAATCTCAAATAAGTTTTTTCAAAAAATTCCAGGGTTTCTAAAACATTTTAAATTAGAAAAAAAAAATTTTTTATGATAAATTTATGTGTTTAACTGCCTATATTTCCAAAGTTTCATATCATAATGTTTTCATATTCTGGGTAGAAAAAAGGGCTGACCTCCATACCTATATCTGGTGTTGTACCTATAGAAAACCAAATATCTTAAAATATTAAATAATTTGTATTTATGGGTTTACAGTTTGGTACTTATTCTTCAACTATACGTACTATCGCTATCGACAGTTGGATCTCATGTGTTACATGCAACTAGTAGTAATAATCGTTCATTTGAATGTACGCAAGAGGCAGATATGTAAGTTCTAAATGAAAATTTGAAATCGTGATCGGATTCGAGTTTCAAGAGAAAGTGCGTTTTCACACGATCCGGTTGCCGGGTAGCCGGCGCCGGGTAAGCGCCGGGTAAGCGCCGGGTAATTGTATGGGCATGCATGCCGGTGCGTGTGAAAGCTACCATGCGTGCCCATACACATTGCTGCCAGATACCCGGCGCCGGCTATCAGACAACCGGATCGTGTGAAAAGGCACTAAGGCTACAGCACTCTGAGCCGAAGAGCATAGCCGGGCGAACAGCCGTTTTGTATACTTTTCCTTTTGTCTTTATAGGCATTTTCGGGTCGCACAATACTCCTGCCAAGGCTCTCCACTTCATCCATCGTTTGTAAGTAGGAATGTTTAATATAAAAAAAAACAACTTTGTTACTCTGTGAAAATAGTTATAATATTTATTTTGTGAAATATTTGGTAGATAGTCGACTTTACAACTGGTTCGGTTATTAAGTCTGTGATAAGAGCAACTCTATTTAGTAAAGCATGTTTAGTTAAGTAAGTAAAGGGGGAGAGAAATAAACAAGAATAAGCCTGGTGAAACAAATGAGTATGGCGCGGCCTAGGAAGGCCTTTCAGCCATGTTTCAGCATTTACACCATCAATCTGTTCCTGAAATGTATTGCTAAAGCAAAATGGCGGCTTCTGATACATTCTGAACGGGACGCGGAAAAATGGTACAATTTATCTCAAGATGAGTAGGCAATATTTAGACACACACACACATACACACATGAATGATCTCACGAAAGCTCAATATCTAATACCTACTAGATGTGTTTTTAGGAGGTAGGTAAGTAATATCATACCTACATATATACATATCGTCACGCCGTGTAGGTACCTCACAGGGTAGGCAGAAAGAATCGAATGCCACAATGTTTTATCTTGACACACATTCATCGCCTCCACAACATTCGTAGCCTACATGTACGTCTCTTGTTCTCGCTTAAATAATTTAAATAATTGTAGTTAATATGTGATAGTTTAATAATATGTTCCAATATATAATTCGATATTTATTTTTATTTCTACCTATATATTATTTGTTATATAAGAGTTTTCTTCTGTGATTCTTACATACATCAATACTTTGTTCTTCTTCATAGATTTTAATCTGTCAATCACATTGTATTCCAGATGCTATTGAGAACATAATCAATAAATTTTTCATCTTATATAGAAAATGTTCTACCTATCAGTTGACAAGTAACAGGGAAACATGTCAACAAGGAAATTTATATGACGAAAAATGTCTGCAAAAACACGAATTGAAAGAATATGATAGGTATATGTACTTATACTTAAAATATTTCGAATTTACAAATGTAGAAATACTTTCGTGAATATTTCACGGATTGTTATTAATATTTTTTAATTATATTTTAATCATTTTCGATTCCCGGTGGAGACACAGTTTTTAATTGTGTTTTCAGTCAAATTTTAGCATTTCGATAGAGACGAAGTTGGAATATTATATGTAGGAGAACCAGGAAATCAAGGCTTACGACCTGTCATAGGCTGGTTTTCGTAATCACTTAAGGGCTGGTGCAACGTTCACCAATTATGCCTTCTTATTGTTGGCCTTCGTGGCTCAGTTGGTTGGGTATTTGTCTACTGATCCAAAAGTCCCGGGTTCGATTTCCGGCGGAGACACAGTTTTTAATTGTGTTTTCACTCTGGATCTGTGAGACGATTAATATCGTAAGTCTCCAGAATGTGGCAACTTGTTATTGGGTGCGTGTTAAATTAATATTTGACATAGAACCTGTTAGTTGCCCGGAAGCAATCTATATTATAAATTTGAATGTTTGTATGTATGTGTTGAATGCGCTCCTAAACCGCTCATCCGATTGCGATGAAACTTTGGTGAACTGTCGAAAGTATACCAGGGATGGTTTCTGGATCAAAAAATTTTAACTTCTTCTTCTTCTTCATTGAGTTTTAGGTCATTTTACCTATGAAGGTGGACTATCCTGGGAACCGTTCATCCGATTGCAATTAAACTTTGGTGAATTGTCGAGCGTATGCCCGGGATGGTTTTTGAATTTAAAAAAATTTTCTTCTTCTTCTTCTTCATCGGGTATCAGGTCATTTTACCTATGAAGGTGGACTATCCTGAAAACCGTTCATCCGATTGCAATGAAACTTTGGTGAATTGTCGAGCGTATGACCGGGATGGTTTCTGGATTAAAACAATTTCTTCTTCTTCTTCTTAATCGGGTATCAGGTCATTTTACCTATGAAGGTGGACTATCCTGAGAACCGTTCATCCGATTACAATGAAACTTTGGTGAATTGTCGAGCATATGACCGGGATGGTTTCTGGATTAAAATTTTTTTCTTCTTCTTCTTCTTCTTCTTCATCGGGTATAAGGTCATTTTAACTATGAAGGTAAAATGACCTTATACTCTGGGAGAAGAAGCTCCAACTGTCCTTTCATCTCTTCGCAGGTCTTCCAGGACAGTTTCTGGATTTAAACTTTTTTCTTCTTCTTCTTCTTTATCGTGTATTTGGTCATTTCACCTATGAAGGTGGAGTTTCCTGGGAGAATAAGATGCAACTGTCCTACCATCCCTTCACAGGTCTTACAGAACGGTTTCTGGATTCAACCTTTTTTCTTCTTCTTCTTCTTCTTTATCGTGTATTTGTTCATTTTACCTATGAAGTTGGAGAATCCTGGAAAAAGAAGGTCCAACTGTCCTTTCATCTCTTCGTAGGTCTTCCCAGTATTGTGTCGGGAATTAAACTTTTTCTTCACCTACTTAAGGGACTAGAGGTAATGAAGGGAAGGGAGGTACCGGCAGTAACTGAAGGGACGGGAGTAACTGAAAGGACGGGAGTAACTGAAGGGCCGGGAGTAACTGAAGGGACGGGAGTAACTGAAGGTACGGGAGTAACTGAAGGGACGGGAGTAACTGAAGGGACGGGAGTAACTGAAGGTACGGGAGTAACTGAAGGGACGGGAGTAACTGAAGGGACGGGAGTAACTGAAGGGACGGGAGTAACTGAAGGGACGGGAGTAACTGAAGGGACGGGAGTAACACAAGGGACGGGAGTAACTGAAGGGACGGGAGTAACATAAGGGAGGGGAATAACTGAAGGGACAGGAGTAACAGAAGGGACGGGAGTAACACAAGGGACGGGAGTAACTGAAGGGACGGGAGTAACTGAAGGGACGGGAGTAACTGAAGGGACGGGAGTAACTGAAGGGACGGGAGTAACTGAAGGGACGGGAGTAACTGAAGGGACGGGAGTAACTGAAGGGACGGGAGTAACTGAAGGGACGGGAGTAACTGAAGGGACGGGAGTAACTGAAGGGACGGGAGTAACTGAAGGGACGGGAGTAACTGAAGGGACGGGAGTAACTGAAGGGACGGGAGTAACTGAAGGGACGGGAGTAACTGAAGGGACGGGAGTAACTGAAGGGACGGGAGTAACTGAAGGGACGGGAGTAACTGAAGGGACGGGAGTAACTGAAGGGACGGGAGTAACTGAAGGGACGGGAGTAACTGAAGGGACGGGAGTAACTGAGGGAGGTACTGAAGGGACGGGAGGTACTGAAGGGACGGAAGGTACTGAAGGGACGGGAAGTACTGAAGGGATGGGAGGTATTGAAGAGTCTGAAGCGACGGGTGGTTATGGAGGACAATTTTTAATTATACAGGCAATACGAAGTTTGCCGGGTGTTCACTAGTATTAAATAAATAAATAAACCCACATGAGATTTATCGTTTTGAATCAACCACAGTTTACTATAATTTCAGGCTCGATGATAAGTTAATTTGGTGGTCAAGACAAGTCCTTAAAATATAGCACCATAAAATAAAACGATTGGAAATATATTTGTTATTGTGTTTCTCTGTTAGTAAAGGGTACATCGACAGACATCCAGCTCACAATTCTCACAAAAAGAAAACAATATTGGTTATTACTACGAGTGCTGGACGTCCAATTATGGATGCACACAAAATTACATGAGCTCTCACTCAATCACATACGCAAGTTACACAAGTTCATAAATTAGAAATAATTCGGCTACAAAAGTTAAGTAAAAAAGAAAAAAAAAATAGTTACACAATTCAAGATTTAAAAAAGTTACACAATTCAAGAAAAAAAAGTTATAGAAGTTACATAAGTAGAAGCAAAAAAAAACAGGCACATAAGAAGTCAAAAAAGTCATAAAAGTTAGAGAAAATAAATTAAAAATGTTTTGTATAATTCAAGAGAATCATCGCATCGGTTCATTTCTTCGATTCCTTTGTTAGCAGGAGATCAAACATTTGAATGATTTCAAATATTGTCTTGCAGAGAGTAATAAAACAAGGGTAAAACACAATTAAAATCTACGTCAACTTATATAACAAACCCTGGAGTTATTTTGGCTTTGTCATAAATATTGTTAACACGAAATACAAAACAAAAGTAACTGCCAATGTTATGCCCCCATAATAAATAATTAAAGAAAGTCATTATTATTTGTGGAATATGAATTTTAAAACAAGGTGACATTTATTTTTACACTTAGAAATAACATTTCTTTAATATCTCTATAGAGACGAAGTTGAAATATTATAGAAAAACCAGAAACTCACATGTCACATCTGAAATGCGCCCGTTATATTTTTCATTTTTCGCTTGTTAACCTACTTGTATCAATATGTATGTAAATCGAATATTTTTTAAAGTTGAATAAACGCAAATATTGGATTTTTTCCCTGTTGGGAGTCAATGATATTTTCGACAAGTTTATAACATCTCAATAGAAAAGAAGTTTGCGTTTATGCAACTTAAGTAAATATTCGGCAGTATTATATTACTTATTTTGCTAGCCCTGTAATAAATCTTAATTATGCCAAAAAATTGTATTTACTTGAATTATATCAAATAAACGTACAATATTTAGTAGGTACATGTTGGGTTTTTTATCTTTCTTATTAATAACTTACCTATTGATTGTCAAGACTTGCAAGGCAAATATAAATGATCACTTCTTTAATTTTTTTTTTTGTTTTAATTTCTACATTTCAAGTTTTAATCGATTACAAAAAAGCTGTAATATAATATTGTCTATATTGTTCATGAGGGTAGTTCTTCTTTGAACATATTAACTTATAAAAAAGTAATACTATCTGCTATAGGACTCAATCTCAATAAATAATTGATACCTTAATTCAAACGAAAAACAATTGCAGTTTTTTTCTGATTTTTAAAACTTGAATATCTTTTGCATTTTAATCAAATTTAGAAAAGTAGTTTGATACCATGTCATAAAATTCAGGTGAATTCTTTCACAAAATTATACAGCGCTATTCATGCACATATAAATTAATGTATATGATCTACCTGAAACGAAATTCTATAAAAACCTTAATAAAATCCAACAACAGGTCTGTACTCCTTATTAGCATATGTATGGAACCTTATTAGCATTTTTAATAACCCATTTCTCGTGTTTGAGCGGCAGACCTGATTGTAAAAGCATAATATCAAGTTCCGTATGACAGAAATCACAAGATACTAGATAACTCGGTACCTATAGATAGTCCATTGGTTATTATGGAGCACTTAGAGCGTGTTGGGGTTTATCGCACGATCTTCAATTGGTATTTCCCTTCCAATGAAATTTCACCAACCGTCATAATATCTTAATGGCCCCTACAAATGCTAAGTAATTCAGCAAAATATTTTTTTAAATTTCTTTTTTCGATTTCGAAGAATATACACATTTCTGAGGAATATTCTGCAGGCATGCGTTAAACGGAAAATCGTGAAAAATATGCGTTCATAAGAAATTAACAGGTAATTTTAAATGTGGTACTACAACTCGTTACATTGCTAAGA